>JAPKLY010001727.1:0-30008 GCA_026898435.1 Prunella vulgaris
TGGGACAGAGTGAGTATATGAATTGACCCTATTCTTTTCAGCCTACTGTCTTCATGATTTGGAGCTTCGTAATCAATTATTTCGAAGATATATTTTTTCGCTTCATTTTGAGATAATTTTTAAAATTCAATTTCTCAGTTAATGATGCAGACAGAAAGACATCAGACAGGATCTTTCCTTTGCATCTAATTAAAATTCCTAGCTAGTGAATATTAATTTTGCTCTGAAGGAAAATGATGTCTCACATACTTCTTTTCGTCTTAGCTTTTAATTTCTTCTTCTGGTTACGTTACTCAGATTTATAAACTTCATTCGTTTCATAAAATACAGTCATATTAAATATTTTATGCAAACTAATAAAATAATCCCTTTCCACCCTACGGGACGACACATTTTTTAAGGAAAATATATTTTATATATAAAGTAGTGGCATATGAGTAAATATGTGTATAGGTTTGTGAGTGTGTACGTAAATCAATGTTTCCTTTTTTAGTAGTGTGCAAATATGTGTGGGACGTCCAAATAAGGAAAGTATGCAAATTCCTGTGGGACTGGGGGATTATTATATATTAAAGGGATAAATTGCACAAATGACCCATAAGAATTTGTACTCATTAATTTAGTTATATTATTAACACAAATGATTTTATAAAATTTTTCCGTCAAAACTAATGGATATGTGGGACCAAATTTGATGAACACAAATTTTCATTAGACCAAAAATGTAATTTACTCTAAAAATTTGATATTGAATATAAATTTGTAATTTACTCTAAAAATTGTTTTGTAAAATTGAATATAAATTTTGAAATTTTATTTTTTTGGCCATCATTTAGGGTGCATTTTTTAAGATGAACTTGGTGATTTCCACAAAAGTGTTAATGTGATGTTTATGTGCGCTAACAATATTTGATTTTTTTTTCTTTTTTTAATAATTTTATATATAACACATGTGTATATTTAACATTCCAAAACAAAAAGGGGAAATTAAATATAATTATCTTATGAATGCCCACATCCCTGGCTAAAAAATCACCAATTTTAAACTTCAAAATGACATTGTGTCACTGTTTATCATTGACAAAAGTTGAGACACGCCAGAGAAATTGAGACTAATTAAAATAATTTTGGAACTTAATTGCATATTTAGTTTCATGAGAATTTGTGCTCACCAAATCTAATCACACATTGATCTGTTAGTTTTGACAAAAAAAATCTTATGGAACTACCTTTAGTATTTTTTTTTTTCAAAAAATCAAATTCATGAGCACAATTTCTTATAGGACTGTTTGATGCAATTTACCCCAAATTTATGTGGTTTAATCACTTTAAAACCAACAACGAATTTCCAATGAATGGATCAAATTTGAAATTCATTCATTTCAAACTTAATTATCGTCAAATAAAATATTTCCATCCACACAATTACCTTTCCTTTCAACTGAAATATATATATATATATAGTTCAATTTATTCAAAGATTAAAAAGAGGCATGCTTGAAAATATTGCCAACACTAGAGAGATATTTTCACTTGTGCAATTCTATTATCCAAAAGCCGTAAGTTGAGCAAATTTTGATGAGTTGCTTAAAACCTGCTTCTTTAGCCAAAGTCTGAAATTCCTTTTCTGTCCTCTCTTTTCCACCTGGGCTTACAGCCAACATAATCACATCAAGGTTGATTTCTGCAGGCCCACAATGTGGGTCATCGGGGAGTATATATAGCTTCGGCAATAATCACTTTTCCATTTTCTGGAAGCGCTTCATAGCAGTTTTTCAATAGTTTTTCGCAATGTGCATCGGTCCAGTCATGGCATATCCACTGCAAATCACAAAAATGTAATTATACTCTCTACGCACACCGCCTATGCATAAAAGAGATAATGACAAAGAATTGTATATATTTTTAGAAATATTTTAATTATTTCATTAAAAAAAATATTGTAGAAGCAATTGAATTTTTGACTCTGAATTTTATCAACGCTCGGATGAAATACGATTTGAATGGATTTTGATTTTATAATTTCAAATGAGAGCTTTAAAAAAATGAATATTTTTTTTTTTGGTTTTTTTTTATATTGTACTAATTTAAAAATAGTATTTTAAAATGTATTATTTCCATTTCAGAAAAAAAAGCAAATGATTGAACGTTGAATATTGAATTTGAAGTGATTTTTAGTAGTAACTGAGGCTCCATTTTGGATGGATGGATTTGAAAATGAATGGATTTAAATAAAAATACATGTAAAAAAAATACATTTTAAGTTAGGAATTACAAAGAGATAGGAGAGAATGAAAAAGTAAGGAAAATGAGAGATGGGGAGGGGTAGAGGGGAGAGATTTCAAATGACATGAGTTTGAAAATGATTTAGAATTTCTCCATTTTAAACATAAAATGGAATCTAAGTATTTGTAAATTTTATGGAGAGATGGTTATTTGTGGATAAAATCCATAGATTTCAAATCCACCCAAATAGAGCTGAAGGAATTTCAAATCAATTCTCAAATCATTTGCAAATTCATTCATATATAACGCACACAACTCTCTTATTTTCACCTTATTTTATGTTATTTCAATTTTTAACTAATTGTAATTCTTTCTTTTAACATTCTCTTTTGTAATTAACTAGGGATCCTCGTGTCATGAACAAATTATATAAGATAATTAAATATATGTAATATACTCAAATATATACAATATAATCTTTTTATATAAAAAAATGAAGTAGTAAAATAAATTAATTAAATTAATTGTTAGATGGATAAAATAAATTTAATTTTTAAACTTCTACTATAATTTATTTTGGGAATAATTTCATATTGATATATTTTTAAAACACTATTTTTAATTTGGTACAAACTTTTTTACATAATAGAGTAAATATGAGTTGAATAATAGAGTTATTTTTTTGCATATTGTACCAATTTAAAAAAAGTGCTTTAAAATAAAATATTTTGCAACTGTCCCTCTATTTTATTATGTTATCTTGCATTTAAAATTTATAATTCAAACTGTGTATTACACAGGAGAATGTGTTAATATTAGTATAATTTTTAATGGAAATTGCGTAATATGAAGCAAATTGAAATAAAGAAAACTAAAGTAAATATATTTTTACCAGCTAATTTTTATCTATTTTTACTAATATTTTTTATTAGTATATAAAAATTGTATTGTATGTATGTGAATGTCACAAAATTATTTAAATAATTATATATATTTTAAATATATACTAAACATACCATAAATATTACTCCAAAATTCAACAAAAAGTTCAATGCAACTCACAATACAAAAAAATATTGAATTGCCTACTACAATTATAAATATGGATATGAAATTTTAAATAAAAAATTCAAAGTGAAAATTTCCTACGAAATTTTCTACAAATTTATTTAATTACAAGATTTTTTTTATTTCTTATTTACAGAGAATTTGCCTAGAAATTTTTCGCAAGCAAATTATTTGTATGTAATTTTTATAGATTGTTCGTAGATAATTAATTACCTACGGATTTCATTTTCTAGGCAAATAATTATGTGGCAAATTGACTTATAGATTGAAGAATGAAGATGAATCCGTGATTACAAAATTTTACAGGCAAGTTGGCAATTCCATGAAAAATTTTTATTTACAAAATTTATAGGCAAATCTAGTTTTATATAAATTTTTTTAATTTCTTGTAGTGTCATATATCTAAATCAATGAAATAAATGATGTAAAATAAGAAATTTAATATTTTTATTTGAATTTCAGTTTTATATTCGTGCATAGAGTAAAAGATCTCTAAAACATAATTAGTTTTATATAGTAGTATATTAATTAGAGATAAAAATAAAAGATATTTTTAAATTTTAAGTTGATACTAAAATGTAAAAAAAAATCTTGATAAACTAAATCACTCTTGGGTTAGACTCAATATTATACCACAAAGCAAGTAATGCTCACTTGCTCCAATAAAAATTAGAGTTGGTAAAGTAGGTTGTGGTAATTGAATCTATCCGATTTACCATACCCAAAAAAGGTTAAACCAAGTATTTCGTATCACACATCCCAATGAACCAGCTTGTTTAGGTTGCAAGCTTTGGACCCTCACTCCCAATTTTTTTAAATTTTTACTTTTATTAAATAAAATATTAGCACTATAACATCATTTTTAGTAATATTTTATACTCCCTCCGTTCCACTATAAGTTTTTTTTTTTAGATGTCCCACAATAAGTTTCGCATTCCAAAAAAAAAAAAGCAACAACACTTCATATATTAATAAACAACTACCTTTTTTTCACAACTCTCCATTATATTTTCACAACTTCTCATTACTTTTCCACAACTTTTCATTATTTTATACAAAAGTCAACATGTGGTCCACCATATAATAATAAATAAATACACTTTCTTAAAAAAAAAAAAATAAGAGAAACTTAAAGGGGGACGGAGGGGGTAAAATATTATGTTCATAAATGATAAGTTTAAATGCTAGGAGACTATTATGAACTTCAGTTATTAGAAAGTTAATTTTGTAATTATTGAATAATGAACTTCATTTACAAAAAAAATGTTGTTTTAATATTTTAATAGTAATTACTATTTACTAAGATAAATTAATTTGGTCACATTTGATTCTATTATATTTTTAATGCATTAGTGTTTTTAAATTATATATTTTAAAATAAAAAAATTAAAAATTATTTGACCCGTCTGAATCAGCAACCCGCCAATAAACAAAGCTTTTACATGTAGGTAGAGTTGGAGTTTTGCCGCCCACAATAAATGTTTTCAAAATTTTGTTTTTTTTTTATAGGTAAATATTAATGGTTAGTAGTTAGAAGTTAGTTCACAAAGTCTCCATACACCCATATCTCCAAGCCAACCTTATAAGTCCCTCCTATTCGTTCCCAAAGAGAATCAAACTCAGGTCACTCACTCAAGAGAGGAGTTCGGTGGCCATGTGAGCTAACTCACCTGGTTGTTCAAAATCTTTGTTGACATCTATTTATATATGATATAGATTTTATTCTTTTCCTCTCACATGGACCATGTTTTTCAATCTCAAACTCTTCATCCCCAATTAATTATATATGTTCTCTCTGTCTCTCTATTAATTATTTCCTCGCACATTTAATTTTTTTTTTATCCATCCATTCCTTATTGCATAATTATTTCTCTTTATTTTCTCTTGACTCTCTTCCTCAATTTCTCTATCTTTTAAAAAAAAAAATTGTTCTCTATCTTCGTCTTGTGTCACGCCCTAAAATTCTAAGCATTTCAAATTAGCGGAAGTCTCACTTTTAATTAATAATTTATGAAAACCTTCTTTAGAACGTGAACTCTTTTTACTAGAAATAAAATTTTCTTTTCCTTGAAAACCCTTCTATTACTAAATAAATCCAACATTCATAATAAATATCTCATTCAATACATCCATGGAAAATCCTAAAAAAATACCATAACAAATATTCATAACATATTTCAATAATATTTACTTAACATATTCATAGGAATCACACAAGTAACATAATAACATGTCTCAATATTATTCACATGTGAATTAAACTTATTCTAACATCATTCAACACGTAAGTCATCAATTAAATCATGCAATAATACTTAAATAAGTCTGGTACAGCAGTTGAAACATATAACTTTCGAAAACAGCTAGGGTGCACTCACCAAAACTAGTTGTGTATAAAAACAGTCCACTAACTAATACCAAATCCATTTTCTCTAATACTATTATCTTGCCAAATCATCTAAGACCTCTAAATACTCAAATAGATCATATTAAACATAATATAAATACTTGCCACGAAAATCCCTTTTTAAAACACATGAAAGGCTCGTAAAACATAGTTAAAGGACTAATTTTGAGCTGTAACTTTACAACGTTTTTGCTCCAGGTTTTATGACCAAAAAACTTAATATTTTATGGCTAATAAACTGCCAAAATTTCGAAAATAAGCTGGGCATAAATTCGGTAATTTGAAAACAAAAATTTTGAGGACTATAAACACATAAAGGACTAAAACTGGAACCTCGACTTCTACTAAGTAAAAACTCATGAAAATTGGTCAACATGCATTATAAATCATGGCAAACATTCTGGTAAAATTTCATAATTTTTAGAGTTATAAAACTTAACTTATTGATCATGCAAACTAAGGACAATAATAAATTTTCTTAAGAACAATTAAACACATAAATCCACACTTAATCATGCATAAAAATTCGAACCATCAGCTGCTAACTTATTAATTAAATTCATCAACTTATCTCCTAATAATCATGCAATTTAACACATAATCATATAATAATAATACCTCGTATAAATCCATAATAAAAATCCCATAAGTCTTCAAACCATAGCAAATCCTAAATCAATCATCTACGTGTCCATGCACTCATCGAAATAAGACATGCAAACGTCTAGTCTTGTGGCAAACATAAAGGTGCCGAAAACTTCAAATATAATACTTGCAAACATGAAATAAAAGCCTACTTGGAATTTATTAATTAAACTTCATTCATTAACTTCTTCTTCAACTCGCATCACATCCACCTTCCTTTCGCATCGCCAATCTCGTCACCTTTACTCTTGAAAATCTGAAAATATAATTCGGTGAAGGGGTGAGCAATTATAAAATAATCACTCCGTGGGGATAGTTTAGTTCGAAGTCTAAATATAAAGGACACAATAACATGTAAACATACTCTTCTTTCTTAACATATGATACGACTTTCGTATCCATTCATTGATGATATAGCTGATCATCCTTAACATTCATTTGACAATATAGCTGATTGTCCATTCATAGATTGATGGTTGAGCTGACCATCCATTCATATTAGCACATAAACACATAATTGTATCAAACTAAATATTTAAAAGTCGAACTATAGTTACCACTTTTCACAGTTTAAACCCCCACCTTTTCTTGTCTTGAAAATAAAGAAGTGTTGTACGTTGGCTTGCTTAATCTTTGCTCTAAGAACTCACCAAAAACTGCCTTCCTTCTACTTCTACAAGCTGCTGAAAACTGGTCCTCTAACTTCAATATATGGCCGAAATTTGGGTGCTAGAGGTGGCTGCCGATTTTTGGGTGTCTAGGGGTCTTAGGGACTTGATCAATACATATTTATAGAGTTGGAAAAGTAGGGTTTGGGGCTGAAATAAGGCCTTGGCCGAAATCTTGCAAGAGGGGAAAGAAAATTGGCCCTATATCTTGTTGTATCTCTATTTCCATACTTGGCAACTTATTTCCTTATTTAAAAGATCCTTACTAACTCTTTATTCTTATGATACTTAACCTTCGAGCATGTACTATTCTCTTGCATAAGAATATGACTTATTTCCAGAAATAAAGATATTAGAAATCCTTGTCTTAATACTCCTTATTTTCGAAAATTCTTATAACTCTAAGACCCAATATTTTCGAAAATACTACTAATACTATCCCAAGTATTATTTAATCCTATTCTTGGTCAAATCCTCATAAAGTCAAATCCCTAAATTTAATTCCTCAATTACTAACATGCCCTTAATGAATTAATACTCAAGGAAACACTATTCTTAAAGGACTAATACTATAACCTCAATAACAATACTTCTTATCCTTACACTAAATAATTCGACACTTAGTACTAATCTTAAGAGTCCAATTAATACTAATTGGGACAACTAATACTAAGCAACCAATTAAGAAATACTAAGGCATAACAACTTAAAGGACTAAACCTTGCACTCTCTAAAACTCACGCCCAAAACAAAATAATTAAGGGACTAAAAGCTGCTGCCTATGCGGGGTGTTACATCTTGCACATGTCAATTCTTTCTACTTTTTTGTTTGACATGAATCTCTTTAAAATATATATTTTTGTTTGACATTCTTTCTACTTTTTTGTTTGACACGAATGGAACTCCTCCCTCAAGAACAACATCTTTTAGATGGTACCTGTCGAGCAAAAATTCTTTTAGGACTATTGTAAGCAAATTAAAATTGCTCCAATTAAATGGCAACACGTGTACAAATAATTAAATATCAAATAAATTTTGCTATTTTAATTTTGAGAATTTAATTAAATTAATTCTCCAATTAAATAGTTAAAATTGGTATTTAATACACACGGTATAAGCCCGTCAAATTACACGAGTTTCCCGGTACTCGTACATACTGACAAATACAGTTGAAAATTTCCTAATTTATCGAGACCATATAATATCTCGTCAATAAAGGAAAAAATCAAATCAAATCCGGATAATTGATTGAATATGCAAGGAAAATTAGCATCAACCAATCAAAGTCCGCCACATGTCAAACCAAGAGGAGAATCTTCACTCCCTCACCCTATAAATAGGGGCCTTCATTAGCTCATTTCATAGATGGAGACACATGGAGAAACACATTGAAGAGCAATTCAAAAGCATTCAAGGATTGAGCAAGCTTAGAGCTAAGACGAATCCAAAATCTCGTTCTTGAAGATTTGAAGATTCGAAGATTCGAAGACTTGAAGATTTGAAGATTTGAAGACTTGAAGATTCGAAGACTTGAAGATTCGAAGATTTGAAGATTTGAACACTTGAAGATTCGAAGATTCGAAGACTTGAAGATTCGAAGATTCGAAGATTTGAAGACTCGAAGTTTTGAAGATTTGAAGATCCAAATCTCCCTTGAAGATCCAAAGTTCTTCGAAGATTTCAAGACTTGAGGATTCGAAGATGTGAAGATCCAAAGGCCATCCCCAAAGCCGTTCTTCGCCATCTTCAACAGTTCTTCACCAAATTCATCCATAAAATACACTCCGATTAGAGATCAAGGTCATCGACCCCTCCAATCCAGTGTTTAAATCCAAATCCACCTTGAAGACTTGAAGACAGTTCTTTGCCAAATTCAAAGACATTCTTCATCAAAATCTTCCAAAGACCTCGTTCGATCCGAATCAAGACAACTCATCCTTGGATCAAGCGTTTCGAAGTCAAAAATCAAAATCAACAACCAAGAGGAGAATCAGAGGATCATAGTTAGAGAGAAAGGACCCTTTTAATTCAAGTGAAATTAATATTGTAAATTATTTTCGTGTTTTCCACGAAATTTGTTGTTACAAATTTGTCACGCCCAGTGGGACACTCTCTACCTCTCTTCCCTCCTCTTCCACAAACTAAGTCCAACAAATGGCATCTGTACGCAAGATCGTCGTGATGATCACCCCTTCAAAGGAAACAGACGTCAATGCAGTTACTTGAAGCATGACGAAAAGATCTCAAGCTGAGTCTTCTTCAAAAGTTGACTCCTCCGTGAAGAAAAAATCCTCCTACGTCGCTAAGGACGAAGAAAATAACTCAGCATGCTCCACTCCGCGCTCTATGACAGACTCTTCATCAACATCCAGTGCTGCTTCAGTAATGATGACAAATGCATCAACCGTTGAAGAACAACTCGCTAGTCTTTGATCAGAGCTGTTGAAGGGCTTACTCACTGTGTCAAGGAACAAGACTCCATGATTGCTAAGTTGATAAGAAAGGTGGATAACACTGAAACAAGCCACAACAATGAGAAAAGAGTTGAAGGCCGCGATGAAGAAGAGACTTCAACTAAGCATCAAGCAGCAGAAACTGATGCAACCATGAGAGAGCTGCAAATCTCAACTGATGGAGGGATCCAAGTTGATCAACTTAAGGAGTTAATACTGGAGACGGTGAAGTGAAAGTTTGATGATAACTCCAAGACGACCCACAGTTATGCCAAACCTTATACAAATAGGATTGATAACTTGAAGATGCCACCAGGTTATCAACCTCCAAAGTTTCAGCAATTTGATGGGAAATGCAATCCAAAGCAGCATATAGCTCACTTTGTTGAAACTTGCTACAACGCCGGAATGTATGGAGATCATCTGGCCAAACAATTTGTCCGCTCTTTTAAAGGAAATGCCTTCGATTGGTACACTGACTTAGAGCCTATCTCCATTGACAGCTGGAATCAGATGGAGCATGAGTTCCTTAACCATTTCTACAACACGAGAAGAACGGTCAGTATGATTGAGCTAACAAAAACACACCAATGGAAGGAGGAACCCGTCATCAAATACATCAATCGATGGAGGAACCTAAGTTTGAATTGCAAAGACAGACTCTCAGAAGCATCTGCTATCGAAATGTGCATCCAAGGGATGCAATGGGGTCTTCGTTATATCCTACAAGGGATACAGCCAAGAACATTTGAAGAATTGGCTACAAGAGCTCATGATATGGAGCTAAGTATGGCTGCGGCCGGATCTGATGGACCACCAACCTATGAACCTTGAAGATTTAGAGAGAAGCAAGAGGTTAAGAAAGGGGGCAGGACATTCGTCAAGGCATCACACAAGGAGGCCATGCAGGCAAATACAAAGACTGTCAAGCTCCAAACGAATAGGGAAGACAAAACCAATAAGGGTAAAATTGTTGCTCCAGAAAAAGTGTAAATGAGAGCGACCTTGAAAGAATTACAAGAGAGACAGTATCCATTCCTAGATTCTGATATCTCGGGAATGTTCGATGACCTGATGAAAGATAAGCTCATTGAACTGCCAGAAATGAAATGGCCAGAAGAAGCTGGGCGCACAAACGACCCAAAATACTGCAAGTACCACAGATTGGTGGGTCATCCAATTCAAGACTGTTTTATCTTCAAAGATAAAGTCATGCAGCTAGTTGAGCAAGGGAAAATTCTGCTCGACGAAGAAACAAATGCAAATGTTACCACTGTTAAGGATAATGATTATGACAACATCTCTTGTCATATGGTGGGCACGACTGAAACTCATCCACCCGGGGAAAAGTATGATGCAACTGTAGACTGCACAGTAGTGATGAGCTTTACGGAGGAAGACTTGTTATTGGGATCGCAGCCTCACAATCGTCCATTGTTTGTAACTGGCTACACAAGGGGACATAAAGTTAATAGAATGTTGATCAATGGGGGATCGGGAGTCAATCTCCTACCTTGGAGAATGATGAAAAAGTTAGACATCACAGCAGATGAACTTGGCAAAAGCTGTCTAATGATCCAAGGATTCAACCAAGAAGGACAACGAGCTCTTGGTACAATAATGCTGGACTTGCTTAATTGAAGAGATGGTCTCAACTGTTCTTTTCCACGTAATTGACGCAAGAACGTCATACAACATGTTGCTAGGACGTCCATGGCTTCACGAGAATGGTGTGATACCTTCTACAATGCACCAATGCTTCAAATATTGTAGGGACGGAGATGTGAAAAGGGTGTTCGGTGACGCCAAACCTTTCACTGAAGCCGAATCGTACTTTGCCGATGCTAAGTATTACTTCAAGGCCACCACTAAAGCTGAAGAAGAAGCTCGTCAAGGGATAGCCAAAGACGTGCAAACTGTCGAAGGCAACAATGGCAACACGCCATCTCGTGCAGATAAAGGCAAAAAACATGTTGAAAGTGACGAGACGTTAGAGAAATTGGCGCTACCCTTGACTAAGTGGATGCAATAAAGTCTTCCGACCAGCCGCTTAATGGATTCACTCGTCCTATTCAGGGTAGTAAAACATAACACGGGGAAATCTCCGAGGCTTTAATGTTAAGATCTTATGGCCCCCAAGCTTTCAAACTCTTAGTTCAAGCTGGTTACAATCCTCAAGGAGGTCAAGTGTCTCACAAGGCCGATAAACCCTCAAAACACGGGGGCAAAGCCACTCAAAATTCGATGAGAAAAGGTGTGTATACTCTTGCTAAGAACGTCAGAGCTGGTCTAGGATATGTAGCACAAGCTCCAGTGCGCATAGCAATTAGAAGAGCAAGTTCTAGCACTAATCATGTCACGGAGGATGGATTCCCGTCAAAAGAAGATGCCTTTGATGAGAACGGAAAAAATGTAAAGAGGGTCTCCATTTTTGAGAGATTGGGACCACGTGGAAAAGATAATTGTCGGAAGAAGAGAATATCTGAGCCTACCCACTACTATAAGATTCGAAGTCTGATACCATCTCGTATGCGACGACAGACTACCTTGAGTGTGTTTTGTGGAAGAGTTTTGAAAGCCAAGTGGCAGACGATCATCCACACTCGAGAGGAAGATGATGATAGAGAAAGTGTTGCCTCAAATTTCATTAATGCCCGGATTGTCCAACAGCCAGCCTCTGAAGAAGTTGAAATGAATAGAGATGTGCAAAGGAGAATTGCCTCAATGGTTAGACAAGGGATTATCTTTGAAGACACCAGGAATATGAGGACAATCATTGTTAGAGGAAGAGATGGTCGAATAAGGCAGACTATCATCTTTGAACGACAAGAAGAGGTTAGAGAAGACGCAACAGCTGTAAATCACATTACCATATCCGAGGATGCTCTAACAATAGAAGAAGATGCCGAGGAAGCCCCTCCAGAGCTTGAGGAAGATATTAAAGCAACCATTGATGAACTAAAGGAGGTCAATCTCGGAGATTCTAATGATCCACGGCCAACATATATAAGCGCCTCATTAACAAAAGAAGCAGAGGAAGCATATATCAAGCTCTTGAAAGAATTCAGGGACGTGTTCACATGGACCTACAAAGAAATGCAGGGGTTAGATCCTAAAGTTGTTGTCCACCAATTGTCGATAAAGAAGGGGACTCGACCGGTTAAGTAAGGCCAACATCGATTTAGACCCGAGTTAGTCCCGTTGATTGAAAGCGAAGTAAATAAACTTATCGAAGTTGGGTTCATTAGAGAAGTGAAGTATCCAGAGTGGATCTCCAGCATTGTCCCGGTACGAAAGAAGAATGGTCAGATTCAGGTGTGTGTCGACTTCCGAGATCTCAACCTTGCATGCCCTAAAGATGATTTTCCACTTCCCATCCCCGAGCTCATGATTGATGCTACTACGGGTCACAAAGCATTATCTTTTATGGATGGATCATCCGGCTACAACCAAATCCATATGTCGCCAAGTGATGAAGAGCTTACTGCATTCCGTACACCAAAAGGAATTTACTGTTATAAGGTAATGCCCTTCGGATTGAAAAATGCCGGTGCAACATACCAAAGAGCAATGCAGAAGATCTTTGATGATATGCTCCACAAAAATACGGAATGCTACGTAGATGATTTGGTCGTGAAGTCGAAGAAGCGAAAGGATCATCTACAAGACTTAAGACAAGTATTTGAGCGCCTCAGACGGTATAAATTGAGGATGAACCCACTAAAGTGTGCTTTCGGAGTCACCTCGGGAAAGTTTCTTGGATTCATTGTCCGACATCGAGGCATTGAGATCGAGCAAGCAAAAATTGATGCAATTCTAAAAATGCCAAAACCTCGCAACATCCACGAGCTCAAGAGTTTGCAAGGAAAATTGGCTTATTTGAGAAGATTCATCTCAAACTTAGCAGGTAGATGTCAACCCTTCAGTCACTTAATGAGGAAAGGGAATCCGTTCAAGTGGGATGAAACCTGTGATAACGCTTTTGAAAAAATTAAAGAATACTTGATGAAGCCTCCCGTGTTGTCTGCTCCGATACATGGACGACCTTTGATACTCTATATATCTGCACAAGAATGATCAGTTGGAGCCTTGTTGGCACAAGAGAATGATGACGGTAAAGAAAGTGCTCTTTACTACTTGAGTAGAACGATGGTGCCAAATGAGTTGAATTACTCACCAATCGAGAAGATATGTCTAGCACTCATCTTTGTAATCTAGAAGTTGAAGCACTACTTTCAAGCTCACACAATCCGTCTCATATCAAAAGCAAATCCACTGAAGTTTGTCATGTCTAAACCAGTTCTCTCAGACCGACTTGCACGGTGGTACCTTCAACTGCAGCAGTTTGAAATTGTTTATATTCCTCAGAAAGCTGTAAAGGGGCAAGTGTTAGCAGACTTTTTGGCCGACCACCCAATCCCTGCTGAATGGGAGTTATCTGATGATCTCCTAGATGAAGACGTTTTGGCCATTGAAATCTCTCCTCCTTGGAAAATGTATTTCGATGGAGCTTCACATAGAGAAGGAGCTGGTACAGGGGTCGTGTTCGTCAAATCTGAAGGCGAAGTCTTGCCATACTCATTCTCATTGACCAAAAAGTGCTCCAACAATGTTGCTGAATATCAGGCACTCATACTGGGATTAGAGATGGCGGTCGATATAAAGCGATTACACCTCAAAGTGTATGGAGATTCCTTGCTTATAGTAAATCAATTACTCGGACTGTATGAGGTTAAGAAACCTGAGTTGATCCCATACCAAAACTATGCTCGGAGAATGATAAACTAGCTTGGGGACGTGGAAATTGAGCATGTGCCAAGAAGTGAAAACAAGCAAGCAGACGATTTAGCCAAGCTAGCATCAACCATAGCCATGCCGAAAGCGAACATTTGTATTTCAGTATGCAAGAGTTGGGTCATACCACCAATTTTCGATAATAAGCTCGATGAAGAAGTCAAAAATCACATTGTGGAAGTGTTTGAAATAGAAAACAAAGATTGGCGACAACCTTTGGTTGACTATCTGCGACACGAGAGGTTGCCTCATGACCCACGTCAAAGAGTCGATATCCGACATCATGCTCCTCGGTTTATCTACTATATGGGTATCTTGTATAGACGGTCATTCGATGGTATTTTCTTGAGATGTTTGGGAGAGGACGAAGCCGCCCAGGCCATGGAAGAAGTTCATTCAGGGATTTGCGGTGCCCATCAGTCTAGACCAAAGCTGCATCACCGGATAAAGAAAATGGGCTACTACTGGCCGACAATGGTAAAGGACTGCATAAGTTACGCTAAAAAATATCAAGCATGCCAATTCCACGCAAATGTGATCCATCAGCCTCCTGAACCTTTACACCCGACAGTTGCTTCTTGGCCCTTTGATGCTTGGGGTCTAGACGTCGTAGGACCGCTGACGAAGTCTTCTGGTGGTCATCTCTACATCCTTGCTGCAACTGATTACTTCTCCAAATGGGCTGAAGTCGTACCTTTGAGAGAAGTGAAGAAAGATAATGTGGCTGATTTCATCCGTATCAACATCATCTATCGATACGGAGTCCCGCGCTACATCATCACTGATAACGAAAGGTCTTTCTCTAATAGTCACATTGACAAACTATGCGAGAAGTTCAACTTCAAACAGTGAAAGTCTTCCGCTTACAACGCAGCTGTTAACGGCCTTGCTGAAGCTTTCAATAAAACTCTCTGCAATCTATTGAAGAAGGTTGTGTCAAAGTCAAAAAGAGACTGGAACGAAAGGTTGAATGAAGCTTTGTGGGCATATCGGACCACATACAGAACTCCCACGCAAGCTACTCCGTACTCACTGGTGTATGGTGTTGAAGCCATTGTTCCTTTGGAAAAGCAAATACCATCCCTAAGGATGGCTATTCAAGAAGGGTTGACCGAAGAAGAGAATGCACAGCTGCGCCTCGCAGAACTAGAGGCTTTGGATGAAAAGAGGTTGGAAGCTCAGCAAAGACTTGAGTGCTATCAATCATGCCTCGCCAGAACGTTCAATAAAAAAGTGAAGAGACGTTCGTTTCAAGTTGGCGACTTGGTACTTGCTTTAAGAAGGCCCATTATCACAACACATCGGGTTGGTAATAAATTCTTGCCCAGATGGGATGGCCCTTATGTCGTGACAGAAGTCTATACGAGTGGTGCCTATAAGTTAATCTCCGAAGATGGAATAAGCGTCGGCCCCATCAACGGAAAGTTCCTCAAACGTTACTATGCGTAATATCAAGTCTGAGTATGCTCCATGACGCACGAGTCTAAACTGCTAGTTGCTCCTGGTCCGCATGAGCTTAAACTGTGAACGACAAACCACCAAAGATGATAACATGTGGTTAACTGTTAATTTATCCCACTAAAGGTGTTTAAAAAGGTTAAATATTTTATACCCTACTGCGACTATGGTAGTAAAAAGAATACGGCCCTCCTGGCCCGCATGAGGCTAAACTGTGTACGGCACCCCCCCCTAAATCAAAATTCAGTTTGATCTTTTGAACTACGTTTTGACTTGATCCTCTTTAAAGAGGTACGTAGGCAGCTTAGAAATCTTTCTAAGTTCAGTCATAACTCAAGATTATCTTTTCAAGTTTGAAGCAAGCAAGACATGCAACTAAATGAACCCCCTCTTGTTGAAGCAATTCGAGGCCAAGTGTCTTGAATGATGTTGATTCCGCAGCCAACCAACGCTTATGAGGCTCCGACGTGCCAGTGGGGTTGTGATGTTATCAGAGGCGCGAACTTCTTATCTTCTCACTTCGTACCGGAGGTAGACGATACTTCATAGGCTTGCCAGACCAAAACCCAATCCACTGTCGAAGTGTCACAGAATGCCCTTCGCCGCGAAGGATATGGTAGGCATGGAGTAAACACTTACAACTTGGTGGAAGAGATGAATTCCCAACTCTATCAAAAGGCTCTGATTCTTCGGGCACCACTTCATCATAGAAAAGACCGGACAAGGACAATCTTGAAGTAAACCATTATGATGCCTGCAAAATAAGAAAATGCGACTTAAAATTCTGAAGGAAATAATGGGGGCAAGCACAGTAAGAAACTTAGTAACGCTTCCTTCAAGTCATTGGAATGAAATTTTGCGGGATGCTTAAGTGACAATTCAAGCTCAAATTGACAATATCTTAGCCGACGACGACGAGCGCACCACATCGTTGATCTGCTAATAAGGATATTATCAAAGTCCCTCGAACAAAGTCACTCGATCAAAATTGCAAAATCCAATAATATCACGACCAACGCTTATGAGGCTCCAACGTGCTAGTGGGGTTGTGATGTGATTTGACGCGCGAATTTCTTATCTTCTCACTTCGTGTCGGAGGTAGACGATACTTCATAGGCTTGCCAGACCAAAACCCAATCCACTGTCGAAGTGTCACAGAATGCCCATCGCCGCGAAGGATATGATAGGCATGGAGTAAACACTTTCAACTTGGTGGAAGAGATAAATCCACTCGTCCACTGCTTGATGCTCGTTGATGAAGATGATCAATAGGCGATTGATGCTCGCTTTTTAGAATGATCAGATGACGAACTCCGAATGACAAACTTGGCAATTTTGAAGTAAGACATGTTTGCAGTTGAAGGTTGAAAAGACTGCAAGATAAAAAAGATGGGATCAAAACTGGTAAAAAATAATGGTGCAAGCATATTTAAATAATTTGGTAGACATGAATTTTCTTTCTAAATCCAAAATAATTTAAATTCCATGAGTTGGTTTTATTTATTAAAACCCAAAGTCAGCATGCCTTCTTTTCAGTGATATTGGGCCACTTTAATTTAAATAAGAATTAAGAGCCCAAAATCATCAAAAGACCCAAAGTCAACTCCAACCCCATGCCCAAATTCAGGAATGCACTGTCTTCAAATGAGGGAAAAAAGAATCCCAAATCAGTTCCTTATCAAATCTGCCCTATCACTCTCTCATATGCGAACAAACCCTCCGCACGCAGCGCGACTTTCCCCTGCACCACGACCGCAAGCTACAAGCAACCGCGGCGCACTGCTCTCGCCTGACTCAAACAACCGCCTCCCCGACGCAAAACATCTCAGCCGCAACCGCCATTGTCGCCGAAATCGATTCCAATCGACGCCAGCCGAAGCTGAACTCGCTGCAAAGCCGACCGCCGTAAATCGATCGACGCATCTTACCGTCGATTGAAGAACTCCGTCTCACCGCCTACCGCCGTCGAAGCCAAACCACCACACTCTGCAAATCCAGATGCCGGAAAATTGAAGCACCGTCTGCGTCACCACCACTCCACTCTGATCTGAAACCGCCCGTTCAAGCCGTTGAAGCCGACGAACACAGCCACTGAAATCTGTCGTACAATCGCTACCTTGCCGCCGATTTCGCTGGAACACGCCAACACCTTCAGCCTAAAACCCACCGCCCACAGCCTGGAAGTCGCATCTCGCCTAAATCCGCCGCGAGCCACGATCGGGAACTGCAGGAAAAGCCCTAGAACCGCCGGCCTTCATCTGAAATTGCACCGTCCGTTGCAACGCACAAAGCCGCCGGAGTTCCGCCACCGAGAAATCAGTGCTCTCCACCGCCGAAACCGCCTCGTTGCTGGAATACCGACACCAAGCCTCGCAGTCGCACGTGCCTCTTCCTCGCAAACAGCGGAAACCAAAACGCCGCCCCCTCGACTAAAAACCCACCGCCTCACCTGAAACGCCGCCGACGCGCCGCTGAAGATGCCTCTGTCTCCGCCTCGGAAAAGGAGCAGGAATCAGATAAAGATATCCTCTGTCCTATATGCATGCAGATCATAAAGGATGCATTTCTGACGGCGTGTGGCCATAGTTCTTGCTGCATCTGTATTGTGACTCATCTTCAGAACAAGAGTGATTGCCCTCCTCAAAAAGTTATTAATAAAGATTTCTGCCCGCCAGATGCTCGACAAAATACCTTAGAAAGTATGACAATAACGTGATGGCAAAACACACGCGAGTTCATCAAGTGGAGCAAATAATCTCAAACAGGGAGCCTAATCTGGCTCATTATTTATGGCATACAAACATTGAAGGGGGAACTAAGAAGCACACAAGTGAAGAAAATGCAGTAAAGGATTAAAGGAATACCTCAAAAGACCCTTGTTGACAACTCCGTTGACAACTCCATTGCAGTAAGGTAAGCTCTGTAGAAAAAAAAATGGGATTACATGATCATTGATAAGAAAAATTGGAACTTATGTGATTAGAGGAATGTATATTTACCTCTTCTATCTTCTATGCCATAACTGCTGGTTGCAAAAATGAAGAAAGAAAAATGGACGTATGCTGCAGACGTTTTTTGGAATTGGAAAGAAACCCTAGAAAATTGGAGAAGAAAGTTCCAGAACTAAATAGTTTGATTCTTGCAAATCAAGAAACAATGACATATTCCTTAGTATATTCTTTGGCATATTCCTTAGTATATTCCTTGGCATATTCATTAGCATATTCCTTGGTATAATCTTTGGCATATTCCTTAAAAGTTGAGCCAATTAACAAATAAAAAGAGATTGGGCTCAAGAAAAATACATGGGCCTAAGAAGAAAGGGAAGGAAGAAGTTGGGCTCAAACAAAGAAAAGGAAGTGGCCCAAATAAAAATGGCCATGGAAATTAATGGGTTTTCTTGACTCATTAAGAAATATTGTCTTGAATGGGCTTACACAAATTAAAGTCTATAATATTCTTCAAGTTCAAAAGCAGCGAAGAATCGAATTTCGTGCTTAATTCACTCAAGTCATAAAGCGACAGTGAACCAATCACGAGGGGGCATTTGTAAGCAAATAAAAATTGCTCCAATTAAACGGCAACACGTGTACAAATAATTAAATATCAAATAAATTTTGCTATTTTAATTTTGAGAATTTAATTAAATTAATTCTCCAATTAAATAGTTAAAATTGGTATTTAATACACACAGTATAAGCCCGTCAAATTACACGAGTTTCCCGGTACTCGTAGATACTGACAAATACAGTTGAAAATTTCCTAATTTATCGAGATCATATAATATCTCGTCAATAAAGGAAAAATCAAATCAAATCCGGACGAATCTGGACAAATTCGGATAATTGATTGAATATGCAAGGAAAATTAGCATCAACCAATCAAAGTCCGCCACATGTCAAACCAAGAGGAGAATCTTCACTCCCTCACCCTATAAATAAGGGCCTTCATTAGCTCATTTCATAGATGGAGACACATGGAGAAACACATTGAAGAGCAATTCAAAAGCATTCAAGGATCGAGCAAGCTTGGAGCTAAGACGAATCCAAAATCTCGTTCTTGAAGATTTGAAGATTCGAAGATTCGAAGATTTGAAGACTTGAAGATTCGAAGATTCGAAGACTTGAAGATTCGAAGATTCGAAGATTTGAAGACTTGAAGATTCGAAGATTCGAAGACTTGAAGATTCAAAGATTCGAAGATTTGAAGACTCGAAGTTTTGAAGATTTGAAGATCCAAATCTCCCTTGAAGATCCAAAGTTCTTCGAAGATTTGAAGACTTGAGGATTCGAAGATGTGAAGATCCAAAGGCCATCCCCAAAGCCGTTCTTCGCCATCTTCAACAGTTCTTCACCAAATTCATCCACAAAATACACTCCGATTAGAGATCAAGGTCATCGACCCCTCCAATCCAGTGTTTAAAGCCAAATCCACCTTGAAGACTTGAAGACAGTTCTTTACCAAATTCAAAGACATTCTTCATCAAAATCTTCCAAAGACCTCGTTTGATCCGAATCAAGACAACTCGTCCTTAGATCAAGCGTTTCGAAGTCAAAAATCAAAATCAACAACCAAGAGGAGAATCAGAGGATCATAGTTAGAGAGAAAGGACCCTTTTAATTCAAGTGAAATTAATATTGTAAATCATTTTCGTGTTTTCCACGAAATTTGTTGTTACAACTATAACTAATGTGAATGGTAAAATGAGGATAGTAATTTTTCGATTTTACAAAATGAGGACCATAATTTTTTGTTATTGCAAAATGAGAATCACATCTATTTTAGGTAGCAATTTAAGGAAAATTGAAAGCGGCAAATTGAGGAAATTGCAAAATGAGAATCACGTCTATTTTTGTTAAAAGCGGCAAATTGAGGAAAATTTAGTCCAAAACAATCCAAATTGAACCCGATTTGGATTGTTTTAGTCTGATCGATTCTCCACTTTTCAAAATTATTGTCCTTAATTTGTCAACCAATAAATTATAATCCTCATTTTATAACTTCTCCTATGTTACCATCCTTAAAAATATTTATTTTCCTCGTACTTAATTAGCATGCCAACGTTTCGTACAATTTCAATCATTTCTTTATTATCATGTGTGCATATGATAATTTTACTGCATTACCATGTTATGTGCATATGATAATTTTATTGAACTTCAAAGAAGAGTAGGTCAGGCCTTCAAATTATTACAACGTATTCTACGTACGTTACGCATGCAAAAATGGTTATTATTTTCTTCCCTTTTCGTTTTTGAAATTATATAGTCATTTTTAAATTAAAATATGCAAATTGTCTAAATCCATCTATTCATGTGTTCTTATATTGAATAGATTAGGGACTATCTCCCATCCCACCCCATTTTTCGAAGTGTTTTAGGGGGCCATATTATTACAGTTTTCGAAATTTAAGAGAGCTGTCACCTTTTAAAGTCATTATAATCATTTTTTAAGTTAAAAAATTAGAATTCTTCAAATTTAAATGTGTATTAGTGATTATACTGAGAATTTATTTATTTATTGCGATTTTGATAACTGTTAGCTTTAACAGTCGCTTCCCACAATAGCATTTGCTCTAACTTTCTTAAAGATTTAAAAAGAACCACCAAATTTTTTTAACCGATCATATCAATTTTATCTTTTATATCAGATTTTTATATATATATATTTTTTATTTATTTTTCTCTTCCATATCAAATGCATATTTTATTTAGGCAAATAACCGAAAACATATGAATTATATTTAAGGGAATGTTTATATTGACTCAAACAAATGACAATATCGTTGTTTCAAGAGCTGCTGGTTCCTTTTACGCTGGGGCAGTGTTTCGGAACTCTCGGGGTGGGAGCTAGACAATTCCGTTAGAGGGTGAGCTGGGGGCTGCCCTGCTTGCTGTGAAATTTGCGAAGGAAAGGGGTTGGTTGCGACTCTGGTAGGAGTCGGACTCGACGCAGGCTATGGATACGCTTAAGAAGGAAATCAAGTTAGTGCCGTTGAGAGTTCTCGGTCTTTGGAACACGTGCTTGGCGGCTGGAGGAAACATGGAGTTGGTCTACTCACACATTTTTAGAGAGGGTAACAGAGCGGCGCACCTCGTGGCTAAGATGCATATGGACAAGAGTTGGCTCGGTGATCCTCCAACTTTTTTAACTCGTGTACTCTTTAAGGACATAAATAACAAATACTTTAGGATTTGAGTTGTAAGATTGTTGTTTGGTTTTCTTTAAACCTTGTATTTTGGGCTTTGCTCATGGAGGAATTGTTAAACGGTTGCACTCTTTTTCTCCTACGTCCGGTTTGTCCACAAGGGTGGTTTACGGCGAGATTTTTAATGAGGCCCGTTTAACTAATTTTTGTCCCTCCTTCTCCCGGGTTGTGGGTCTTTTTTTTCTTTCATCTTTTATATAATACACTTATTTCTCAAACAAATGACTATATTTACAAATTGGTTCACAATATTTACACAAAAGTATAATTTTGTCCTGAATAAAATAATATATTTTTTCTGCTTAAACCTATTTATAATTAGTGTCAATTATGTGAACCGTTTTGTAATTTTCTCTAATTTTAATTATAAATATTTTTATATATATTAGAATATTCTTTGTATCTTTAAATATATATATGGACTAACTCGTATATGAAAAAAATTATATGAAATATTTTACGGAGCTAGGACCCATAGAATAATTCATATTTAAAAATTTTGTGGATTTTGACTGGGCCGGATGGATTTGAATAAGTTTTCTAAAAATCTCGCGCATGACAAATTTTAGAATTTTTGCTCATACGTTTGGATCTTACAATACTATACCATAATCAAAAGGTTTAGTGGCCCGATATCTCGCTTTAGCTGCCCCGACTTTCACAGTTTTTGTCTCAATATATGGGCAAATGCATGTTACTATAAGATAAAATGTGTGTTGTTATTAAATAAAATATTTTACATATATTCATTTATTTTGTATAATAAATATTTTTTCATACAATTTAAGAGCAAAATATATGTTATGATAAATGTTAGAATATTATTTTTATTAGATTTTGATGATAGCAAAGTATAGAATTACATATTTGAAAACTAACATTTCAGGTCAAGAATTGAAGAAGATAGGAAAGTTACAGTTGTTAAGAGAAGTCTACAGCTGTAGACTTATGAACCTACAGCTGGACAAGATCTTACAGCTGCAACTTAACTTACAGCTGAAGAGTAACCTTCATGAGCAAAACTACATTTCAAAGGATAAACCTATAGCTAATAAGACCGTTGGTAGATCAAATACAAAGATTAAAAGAAGAAGATGCTAGAAGACCCTTAATCACTTAGATTAGTGAAGCATAATTTGCACTCACTAGAGAGAACTTAAGAATGATTTTATTGAAGATTAATTCAAATTCATGATAAGGACAATAGTACACCCAGTATTATTGTCATTTGAAGAGGAGGACCACCTTATACATGTGCGTTTTATAAAGAATAAGGGGAACCTTATCCAAAACTCAAAATTTTGAATTTTCCAACGGATAAGTCATACCTCTTCATCTATAAATAGAGGAAGATTTCAGAAGGAGCAACAACAACAACTCGAGTATTCAACCCTGAGAAAACTTACATCTTGCAAATTATTTGAGAGCAGTTTGAGAGAAATATTATTTGGTGATTAATAGGCTAGTGTGTTAGGGTTTCTTAGAGATGAATCACACTTTCTGTTGTCGTTCCTCACTTGTTCTATTATATTTTAATATCTACTTAGTGTAGATTTTGTTTTGTGAGGTAAAAAACTCTGAGTAAGTCACTTGAATTCTTAGTGAATAGGTTATGTATTTTACCTAAAATAGTGATCTAAGTAAGAGCTAGTTCTTTGGGGAAAACACTTGTAAGAAAATCTAAGTGATCTTCTTAGTGATTTTGACACTTGAGTGGTATAACAGCGGATGCATGAGATCTTTTATAGTCTCTGAACCACTACAACTTACTTGTATTGTTCTTTATTTTCTGTCATTACTCTTATATATTGTTTATTTTTCTTGTTACATGCAACATTGATTTAAACCAACTGCATAAAACTTATGAAATTTGAACCTAGAATCTATAGATGCAGACTTGTTAGTCACTCGGCAGTAAACTCCATTGTTTACATTGTTTTTATTAACATACACATTTATTCCACTGCACAAAGAGAATTTTTCGTATGGTGTAGCTGAAAAGTTCAATAGAACTATTACTGAAAAAGTTAGAGGCATGTTGTCTCATGCAAAACTTCCAAAATCATTCTGAGGTGAGGCAGTGGTTACTGCACCTGGTCTGATTAACTTATCACCCTCAAGACCATTAAATGGATTGACACCAGAAGACGTATGGTCTGGTAAGAAAGCCTTATATCACTGTTACATATCAAAGACGTTTTAGGAAGAAGAATAAGAAGATGGGCTGTGGGCCTTAATTTATTATTTTAATTGTTTATTATGTTAGTTATATTTTAATTAGTGACTTTATTATTATTGGATTATCATGGGCTTTAGATTATAAATAAGGGTTTACAATTGTTATTAGGTTTTTTGCGCAGAAATTATTGATTGCCGTATTTAGGCTTTGGACGGATTACTCTGTTGGGTTTTCTTGTGTTTCCTTGTTCTATTCCCTTGCTTCTAACAATTTGGTCCGACCTACCGGATATATTTCCTCCGTTGGGTTATCCTCAATTCAGGTCGAAAAATGAGGACCAAAATGAGGATAACCCCCTTGACTTTCAGATTGAATACAAACCTGGCCCTTCAAACGCAGCAGCAGATTCCCTTTCGCGGTGTGACAATGATGTTGAATTAGGTACAGTGTCGGCGCCAAGATGGGTTGATTGGGATGATTTGAGGGCAGCCGTTGCTGGGGACCCGATATATGCTCCAATTATTCAGGAATTGGAGAAAGGAAGCACTATGAAGGAGTCGTACACTCTTGTCCATGGGGTGCTATTTTATCGTGATCGATTGGCAATCCCAAAGTCTTCAGTTTGGGCCAATCGTATGTTGTTAGAGTACCATTCTACACCGATGGGCGGTCATTCGGGAGCATACCGTACATATCGGCATCTAGCAGCAAATGTTTATTGGCCTGGAATGATGAAATCTGTTACTGAGTTTGTTGCGAGTTACCTTGTTTGTCAATGAAATAAAGCGGATACACGTTCTCCAGCTGGACTATTGCAGCCCCTCCCTATACCAGAACACATTTGGGAGGACATAAGCATGGATTTCATATCCGGACTTCCCCGTTCATAGCAGTGGGATGTGATCCTTGTAGTGGTGGATCGTTTGTCCAAAGTTGCCCATTTTGTGGGCCTTTCACACCCGTATACAACTAAGGATGTGGCTTCAGCAATGGCACGTGAAATTGTGCGACTACATGGAGTGCCTCGTTCAATCGTCCTGGATCGCGACCTGATATTTTTGAGTTCATTTTGGAAAGAATTATTCAAGGCATTGGGAACTCGATTGAGAATGAGTTCTTCATATCACCCCGAGACGGATGGTCAAACCGAAGTGATGAATCATTATCTTGAGACCTACTTACGGTGTTTCACTTTTGAGCACCCGAAGAGATGGGCACAATGGCTTCCTTGGGCTGAGTATTGTTTTAATACGAGTTTCCATTCATCTATGGGATGTACTCCCTTCGAAGCTGTCTATAATCGACCACCCCCCACATTGGCACAATTTTTATCGGTTGAAATTCGAGTCAAGGCCGTGGCAGACGACTTGGTCGAGCGAAATGTAATATTATAGAACCTGCGTTTTCATTTGGAAAGGGCACAGCAGCGCATGTCACGGGCAGCCAATAAGCATCGCCGTGAGGTTACTTTTGAGGTAGGTGATAAGGTGTTCCTCAATTTTCGTCCGTATAGGCAGGCCTCTTTGTTTAAATGCTTGAATGTCAAGTTAGCGCCGAGGTATTTTGGCCCGTTTGAAGTGGCTGCTCGCATTGGGCCAGTTGCTTACAGTTTAATCCTTCCGGAGGGGTCCCGGTTGCACCCAGGTTTCCATGTTTCGCTGTTGAAACCAGTTGTTGGGGAGCAACAGGTGGCTTCCGCCCTTCCTCCAGAGTTATGTGATGAATCACCAGAATTTGCTCCTTCTCGGATTTTGCGTGTGCGGGAAGTGTGGAGAGGTGAAGATCGGGTGGCATAAGTTTTGGTCGCTTGGTCTGGTTTGTCAGAAGATGATGCTACATGGATTGATGAAGTCCATTTCCGCTCTCAGTTTCCAAACTTCAGCCTTGAGGACAAGGCATTTTTGGAGGGGGAGGGAATTGTTACATATCAAAGACGTTTTAGGAAGAAGAATAAGAAGATGGGCTATGGGCCTTAATTTATTATTTTAATTGTTTATTATGTTAGTTATATTTTAATTAGTGACTTTATTATTATTGGATTATCATGGGCTTGTTTTCCATGGGCTTTAGATTATAAATAAGGGTTTACAATTGTTATTAGGTATTTTGCGCAGAAATTATTGATTGCCGTATTTAGGCTTTGGACGGATTACTCCGTTGGGTTTTCTTGTGTTTCCTTGTGCTATTCCCTTGCTTCTAACAATCACAATTTGAGAATCTTTGGATGTAAGACATCTATTCACATTCCAAAAGATGAAAAGAAAAGACTTGATGCTAAGGCAAAAGAATGTGTATATCTTGGTTCTCCAAGAGATGAACTTGGTTTCAGATTATGGGATGTTGCAAATAGGAAGATTGTTCGAAGTAGAGATGTGGTTTTCTTCGAAGATCAGATAATCCAAGACATCAAGAAGATTGAGAAACCAAAGTTCAAGATGAGTTATGAGCAAAGTCCTCTTGCATGTGGTGAACAATTCAGGGGGAGTGACTACTCAGACTAAGCCTAATCAGGAGCTGCAATTGGATGGAATGGCTGAAGAACCTCATATGTTGGAACAACCTGATCAGATGGTTGAAACCCTAGAGAATGTTCATTAAGAACTTCAACTAAGATGATCAACAAGAGAATGACAACCGTCAAGAAGGTACTTCTCAGATGAATATATTAATTTTACTAATGATGGTGAACCCCAAAGTTTTGTTGAAGCCATCAAGATGCAAGATAATGACAAATGGTTGCAAGCCATGGAAGAAAAGTGTTGCAAAATAAATGGGTGTTCAAGCTCAAAAATGAAGAGAACAACCTAAACCCAAGGTATAAGGCTTGAATTGTCATAAAGGGGTGCAACCAAAATAAAAGCATAGACTTTGATGAAATATTCTCACCGCTGGTAAGGATGACGTCCATTAGAGGAATTCTTGAATTGGTAGCAAAACTGGACTTGAAAATTGAACAATTGGATGTCAAAACAACATTCTTACACAGAGACTTAGAGGAGAAAATTTATATGAAGCAATCATAGGGTTTTGAAGAACCAGGCAAAGAACACTTGGTGTGCTGTCAGAAGAAAAGTCTCTATGGTCTAAAGCAAGCCCCAAGACAATGGTACAAAAAAGTTTGATGCCTTCATGACCTAACAGAATTTCAAGAAGACCTATGCAGACCATTGTGTATTTGTTAAGAACTATGAAAATGGCAACTTTACCAAACTTCTCTTGTACGTTGATGATATGTTAATTTTGGGGAAAGATAAGATAAAAATTGCTGCTCTCAAGAAGGGATTAAGTAAGTCTTTCGCTATGAAAGATTTGGGTGCAATGAAGAAGATTCTTGGAATGAAAATTTCTAGACATCGTTCCAAAAGATGTTGTGGGTATCTCAAGAAGATTACATTAAGAAGATTCTCAAAAGGTTTAACATGCACAATGTTAAACCTGCAAATGTTCCCATTGTTGGACATTTCAAACTTAACAAATCTCAACGTCCAAAGAGTGGAGTTGAAAGAGAAGAAATGAACAAGGTAACTTACTCTTCTGGTGTAGGTAGCCACATGTACACAATGTTTTGTACTCGTCCATATATCAAATCCAAGAATGGAGCACCGGGAAGCTGTTAAATGGATACTAAGGTATCTAAGAAGAACTTCCAAAAGAAGTTTGTGTTTTGGAAATGGGAATCTAATGCTTATTTGATATATGTGGATTCAAGGAAGTCAACATCAGGTTATTTTATTACTTTTGGTGGGGGAGTTGTTTCTTGAAGATCGAAGCTTAAAAAATGTGTAACATTCTACCGCTGAAGCAGAATATATAGCAGTCACTAAGCATCCAAAGAAATGTTATGGATGAAGAATTTTCTAAGAGAGTTAGGATATGATCAAGATGATTATAGGGTCAATTACGCACAGATGCAATTAAGGAGACTTAATTACATATAGGTGATATAAAATTTGAAAATTACGTGTCGAACATGGGTCGGTCGTTTGAGCCAGAAACAGGGAAGGTCACTACGATGAAGAGTCATGACTGTCATGTTTTTATGCAGCGGTTGCTACCGATTGCCTTTCGGTACGCACTTCCAAAGGATATATGGAGTGTGATCACGGAATTAAGTCTATTTTTCAGAGACTTAACTTCATCAATGATTACAGTGGACGACATGTAGCGTTTGGATAGAGACATCCCTGTTATACTGTGTAAGTTAGAACAATTTTTTCCACCCAGTTTCTTTGACTCGATGGAGCACTTACCTGTTCATTTACATTATGAAGCTTTACAAGGTGGTCCAGTGCAGTATAGGTTGATGTACCCTTTCGAGAGGTAAGTATTATTATTATAAAGTTTTTTGTTAATTATATTAAATATTGATCAATTGAATGTTTTTGTATTTAGGTATCTGCACAACTTGAAACGTAATATTGGAAATACAGCACACATTGAAGCATCCATTGTTAATGCATATCTCACTGAAGAGGTTGGAACATTTTGTTCTTATTATTTCGGCGATCAAGTTCAAACCAGGATCAGAAATGAGCCTCGCAACTACGATGGCCGGGGAGAAGAACATCCTCTTCGTGAGTTCGATGGTATGTTGTCTATATTCTTACATGCTGGTCGACCACTGGGTAAAGGGACCAAACGGTATTTTCCAAATGAGTGGGAAGAAGAGACAATACAGTCGTACGTCTTGATGAATACGCCCGAGGTTCAACCATACATAGAGTGAGTAAATTTATTATTTTTACAAATATATTGTAAATATGTTATTATTTTTATACGAATATTTGTTATATGTAGGATGTTTTGTGAGCAAACTCGTCAACAAGAACCAGGCATCACAGAAGCAGAGGTTTATGAAGCAGTTCGCCAGAAATTCATATTTTGGTTCCAATAAATGGTATGTAACACTATTTCATATTAGAAAATATGTATTTCAATAATGTTCTAAAATTTGAATATGTATAGGGTAGTAACAATCAGCTTCACAATCCACATCTTGAAACTTTGAGCAAAAGACCACTTCGACAAGTGACATGTTATAATGGGTACTATTCAAATGGTTATAAATTTCACACAGCTGCGTATGCTTCAGTAAAAGCCACTTCAAACAGTGGTGTTTGTGTTACCAGTGGAAATTACAATGAAGCACCGATCGAGTACTATGGTGTGTTGCAAGAAGTCGTTGAAGTGGAATATCCAGGGTGACCTTCGAGAAAAATTGTTATGTTCTTTTGTGAATGGTATGATCCAGGACGAGGAGGGAAAATAGTCGATGCAAACTACAAGATTGTTGATATTATGATCAACAAAAAATACCCAGCTGCATATGACCCATTCATCTTTGCATCACAAGCATCTCAAGTATATTACTGCAAGTATCCAGTTTCAGGCAAACCGAACTTAAGAACAGTGTGTAAGGTCAAGGCAAGGTCGTTGGTGGAAATTCCTACTTCATCCAAAGGAGACACTGCACAATTTGAAGATCCATTCCAAACTGAACTGCAACAGGCTCAAACAGTAGTTCTTGACGAAGGTATCAATCTTTCTGTGGATTTAGTGGCTGCAAATCTCGATACGGTAATTGTTGACAACGAAGTCGATGGAAAAAAGGTACATGAAGAAGAAGAAGATGATAAGGATGAAGAAGATGGAGAAGATGATGAGGATGAAGATGAAGAAAATGATGAAGATGATAAAAATGATGAAGATGATTAGTAGTATTTGATTTGTTGATCATTGATTATTATTTATTTTAATATAGCTTTAATTATTTAGTTATATGAATAATATTTGTGTTGATATTGTTGTTGATATAGGTATATATGATTAATAGACTAAGTTCATAAGAAATATATTAATTAGCGACCGCCAAAGCGGTCGCTATATATATCAATTTTAATTA
>JAPKLY010001728.1:0-24997 GCA_026898435.1 Prunella vulgaris
AGACACAACACTTCACTATTACCTCAATAAATACATTCATTAATGTATTTATCCATATATTAAATGACATTAATTTCTCATTCACACCAATTTGGTTTTGAGAAATAAATCAACCAAATCCATTTACGCAAAATGAATAATTAAATTGTCACTTAACATTTAATTAAAATATGGTCAAAACCAATATTTCCAACCTGATTTACATCCTGATGAGATGTTTGAGAGATGATTTTTGTGGGAGTACATGTGTTCAAGAGATGAGTTTTGTGGGAGCACAGGTGTTCAAGAGATGGGTTTTGTGGAGTACAGGTGTTCAAGAGATGGGTTTGTGTATATTGCATTTGATGATATTTCCCATTCATTTTCTTTGAATTTTTGTTTTTGTTCGTTGGGGTGGGAGTGGGGGAGCATTGTTATATTACAAATTTGGTTTATAAATCGAAAAAATGTTGAAGTTGATTATACTCGGAAGGTGTTGGATGATATGTAAGAATAATTTGTGTGTATCCCTATACGTGGACATATATGTGGGAAGAAGTGTTAGTAATTGAAAATATTTTTGCTCAAATATTAATACATATATTTCATACCAAACACCAAAAAAAAAAAAAATTAGACTATTAAAAATAAATATTAAATCATACCAACTACATGACATCCTACCAAACAAGAATACAAAAATAATCTACTTTTAAATATTTACTACCAAACACTAAGATTTAATACAAATTTCTTACTTAATAATTGAAATTTCACTACTAGGTACTAATTTTCCATACACTACCAAATGGAGCCAAAGAGAAAAAGAAATTTCACTTGGTAAAGCGTAATATGTAGTTCCTGTTTTGAAACACTGAAAACAACTTCTAATTTTTTTTTTAATGTTATCTCTCATGACTTTTGAAAAAAGTATTTCTAAGTGTTTTAGAACTCTAAAAATAATTTTTTTTAAAAGCCCTCTCTCACAACTTTTGATAAAAAAATATTTTAGAAGCACTTTTGTAGAGTTTCAAAACAGACACTAAAAGCTATTTTGTAGCACTTACAGACAGGCACGTAGTGAGAGAACAAAAATTACTGCAAAAGCCATGCAAAATTATAAAGAAGGAGGTGAGATAAATTATTATATTATGAATAATAAAAAGTACTACATCCGTCTCTAACTAATTTGCATATTTTCTATTTTGGGTTGTCCCAAATTAATTTGCACACTACTTAAAAGAAAAATATCGATTTGCGTGCATACTCACAAAACTTTCCACACATTTACCCATATACCATTACTTTATTTAAAAAAATATATTTTTCTTAAAACATGTGTTATTTCAGGAGTGCAAATATCCTTGGAATGGAGGTAGTACGTAATATGACCCTTATTTTTTACCAGGTCGAACGTATACGAGCCTGATTGCATTGCACAATGAATGAACAAACTTGCAAACTTTTTTTTTTTTGTTTTTTTAAACTTGGAAACTTTAGTGAAGAAGATGAGTAGTAAGTATCATGAGATTTGACTAAAGAAGCAAATACGTAGGAATGACCGTATGCACAAACTTGGCTGCACCTTATCCACAACATCAATCACTGATTCACAATCTTCTTCTTCCTCCTCCCTCCCTCCCATGACCATCCAATATTACATCCTTTCCCAGACAAATTTGCTCAGTATCCAACAAAAATGTCTGTGGCCTCTTCCCCTTCATTTCCATGCCTCAAACCCCGCAGTCCTTCATCGCCGCCCCCATCTTCATCTTCCTCATATTCACCCCCTAATTCCACCTTCAGATTTACCATAAGGAGCTCTCAAGCTGAGGGCCCTTTCAGAAGACCTATGGCCCCTGCACCTGTCAAGCCCGTGCCGCCCTCTCCTCCAACCTCCGCCTCTCCACCGCCGCCACAGACGGCGGCTGTTGAAGGGAAGAATGTTATTACCTTGGAATTTCAGAGACAGAAGGCCAAAGAACTGCAAGATTATTTCAAGCAGAAGAAGCTTGAGGAGGCTAATCAAGGCCCCTTTTTTGGGTTCATTGGGAAGAATGAGATCTCTAATGGCAGGTAATGAGGAAGTATTGCTGGTATAAGCATCTGTTATTTTGGGTGATTTCTTTTCTTTTTTTTTTAATTTGGTTGAATCTTGTTGATTAGATTTTAGCTGAGGTTTAGGGCAATTCATAGTGGGCATTCTGCAATTTGATTTTTGGGATTAGATCCTTAGCCTTTTAGGTATATATTAGGTTTAGCTCAATTCACTAAAACTCCTTATAGACACAAAACATGGGTGATTCAGAGGTTCAATTTCTTGAATGCTAATGGTAGTGACAATCTTTTTTCCATTTATGTGCCCCCTATAATAAAGGGGATATGTTGGAGGAAGAATTGTCAAAATGATGGTTACGAAACCCCATTGTTAGCGTTTTACTCTAATTTCGGAACGAAGAGAACAAACAATGGTTGCTAATTGAGGATTAGAGGAGTGGTGGAAGAGAATTGGTTGTAGGAGGGGAGATAGTTAATCAAAATGAAGTAATTAGCTTATTTTGAGTCCCATTAACCCGTATTCGATAGGATGAGGTTAAATTGTTCATTGTTTATTCTCATTAATCACTATAATTGCAAATGTTCATTCTCACTAATATTCCCATCGTGAGAGTCTTGCATGAGATGATTTTATATATGGGGCAGAGCTCCAATTGATGTTTGGATCATATATTTCCTTTAAAATATGATTGAGCTGAGCTCTGTAAACCTATGAATCATATAATATAATCGCCATCAGAAATGAAGAAGAGCTCGTGTTCGATGGTTTTAAATTTACTATCAACACGAGTTGTCTTAGTGCATGGAACTAGGATGATTCCTTGAGGTTGGCCATATAGATCGACAGATATAACACTAACGAATCTCAGTTTATACGAATTAGAGTGAATTCACAAGTAAACCAAATTATTCAGAACAATAGTTTCGAATGAGATTGATGGACCAATCATAAAAATATGATGATTCTTGATAGTTATTTTGTGGAGAAGTTGAGTAGACAATTTGAAACTTATGCCACCCTCTAATGGCATTAGCAGTCCATATGTCACACACCTGGCTCTGTTGCTGTCTCTTTAATCTACACATTTGTCAAATCTTGAGATATTTTAACCTACCTTGTCATGTGCTCGGATTCTTGATTATTCCTTCATCTGGATCTTGCTTATTCAACCTAATTCCAAGAGCTCAAACTCTTATACTCAGTCTGTTGTGTAAAATTAAACTAATCTACTTTCGAGCAGTTTTCTCCAAACCTTGCCTTCTTTAGGTGACCTTTGATATGGGATATCAAAATCGGTTTGGGAATTTGGAAAATCAAAGACTGTTCTACTTCGTGATATTGAAATTCGATTCTGGAAAACACCACTGCACATGTAAACCTACTATCAATTTTTTTCTCTTACACTTTAATATATTTGAATCGTAGCCCACATCATCAAATTATTATAATCACACACAACAACAATTTAATTATTGAACATCACTAATCATATAGATTGAGGTTGATCTCACCATACTTTAAAAAAGAAAAGACACACTATTAAGGATCACTGACTATCTACCAAACTTCTCTGTTTGTGATTCCACATGCCCATTGGTTGGAATGATGAGGCATATCTAGAGCAAAATAAAGTCATTTTGAATATATTTATGATTATACTTTTGCATGCATCTTAATTTCTGTGTTATAACATGTTTGTGATGGATGCTTTTGGAGCAGATGGGCGATGTTTGGTTTTGCTGTGGGAATGTTAACAGAGTATGCAACTGGCTCAGATTTCGTCGATCAAGTTAAGATCCTCCTTTCCAATTTTGGAATCCTAGACCTCGAATGATGAATCTTTTCTTGATCTTGATCATCTGCATAAGCTTTGTAACTCGAATTTCATCCATTTTCGGCTGAACTTTCAGTCGTTTGTATGTATGAGAGTCAGTTGAATTCTCTATAGCCCAGACACATTTTTCATAAAAGCAAACTATATCCCTCTGTATATTGTGGTAAATGTCTTGTAACTACACTGCATAAGTTTGGTTTGCGCCTGGTTCAAATTATTCAACGAGAATAGTATGAGAATCTATTTTTTTTCTCTACCCCGTAATGAAAGGGATACGTTGAAGGAAGGTTTGTCCTAAGAATGATTACATTGTTGATCTAATTTTGAAATAAATGAGACGATAAATAATTATTGATTGAAAAATAGTGGAATTACCAAAAAAATAAGTTTTGGAGAGGAGACATTCAATCAAAATGTGAATTGATAATAATTAATTTATTTATATGCTTAAATGATTTTAGGTCACTGCATCAGAAAAAATGGGTTGAGGCTCTTGACTCATGATGCCTAACTGTTTGCAAGCTCTAAAAAAAAGTGTAGAATCACTTTTTTTTTAAGTTGATAAGACCTAGCTTTTCAAAAAAAAAAAATGATTCTACACTCTTTTTAGAGTTTGCATACACACTGAAAATATGCTTAGTATCTTATAACTTTTTTCTCTTAAAGTGTCATAGAATGAGGCAAATTTATTTAATTAAAGATGTTTTCAAATTTGTTTGTCAAAATAGTGGAAAGACTGGGGAATTTAGCATTTTAGAACCAGTCGGTACAGCTGATACCGACCGGTGACGTAGCAAAGGCATTGGTAATATTCTATGTTAGCTTTGTCCAGTCGGGGCCACTAGAGCCGACTGGAACCGACAACTTCCTTTAATTTGGATTGCATGCATACAAGTATCATTAGTGTTTTGGAATTTTTGGCGTCTCCTAATCATTTGCAGAGACTCCCTACAAGTAATGGATTAACCCTCCAATTTTTTAAGTTTTTTTTTTTGAACTTCAGTTATATGTAATTTTTTTTGAGCACATATTTATTCTTATATTATTATTTTACTAAAAAACTTATTTCTTAAAATTTTGTACAATAATAGGTGTGCTAATAATTTTGAGACGGATGTGATAAAGGAAAACAACTTAGTACATGTTTTCAACTTCTACTAAAAGTATATAAGCATTTTTTCTAAAAGTTGGTAAGACTTAACTTTTTCAAAAAATAAGTGTTTATCACTGTTTAGTAGTGATTGAAAACAGACCCTTAGTGGATGAAGACTTTTGAAAGTGGAGAATACTAATTAAAGTCATAGTAAAAGTGAACATAGAGAAAAAATGTTTATTTGAGCAAGTGTACTGCACTTGCTTTGTGGTAAAATTGTGAGACTCACTCTCTAATAAAGAGTGTGAGTTAATTTTATAAAAAAAAAAAATTTATCTTTTACTTTAACAAATAATTTCAATTTTATTAAAAAAATTAATTTTGAATTTATTTTTAACACACTATATATAAAACTATTTGTCCTCTAAGATATTTAATTTAACATATATATTGTACATATAAAAATAAAATTTAAATTCTACATATATATTTTGTTATTATAAAAGTTATTATTTAGTGACTTTAGTTGTACGATTAAAATTTAAATATTCTTACTTAGATTATGTAACTTATGTAAAAACTACATATTTTTTTTTATGAATTTTAGTACATAATTTTAAAATTATATGATTGACTTAAACAACTTAATACATCATATACAATATAATCTTTCATATTAAAGAAAAAAACAAAGATAAAAGAAATTTAATAAAATTAATAGATAAATTAATAAATTAAATAAATTTAGTTTACATTTATTTTGCGATAAAGAATTATTTTATTCAGAAGAATTGGGTAACATGTACTCCCTCCGTCCCATAGCAACATGCAAGGGAGGGAGGACACACAAATTAAGAAAAAAAAAATTGCTTTCTATTGTATATTATAAGTGTATATTTTAAGGGTAATATTATTGAGAAATATTTTTATTTTTGGGCTTGCAAGTTCTTGTGAGACGTCCCGAAAAAAAAAAACATGTAAGTTTTTATGAAACAGAAAGAATATATATTATGCTCAATTCTAATTAAAATGAGATTTTATCTAATTTAAATATTTATTATAATTTATTATTAGATTTTATCTAATTTAAATATTTAATTCCAAATGTTGGATTGCTTGAAAAATTAATGCTGATTGAAATGGTTCTATAGTAAAGTGCCAGGTGGTAGTGCATTTAGTGATGCGGCAACTAATGGTATATTATTTGCATTTATATATTAAGTTGCTGTCGGTTCCAGTTGGTTCACATTTACTGAGATTGCTGTTAGTGCTTTTAACACATAATCAGTCGGTACAGCTGATACCGACTGCCTTTAAAACGCTAAACCTTTCATTTTTTACCCTATTTTGGTAAATTGGTTTGAAAAAATCTTTAATTAAATAAATTTGCCCATAGAATGAAGTATAATTCCTTTGAAAAAAATATTGATAAGAGTGTAATGTAACACAGTTATAAGCATTTGGTAGATATATATTATAGTGTTAAAGTTTAATCAAAATAAGATTTAAAATCTTATAATCATTATTTAAAACCTCAGAATATATATGATTATTCTGCAGACATTTTGAATAAGCTCTAAACATTGAATAGTAATGTATGATGTGATACATAAATATAAAATAGTAATATTAGGTAATATTAAATGATATTCATTACGATATAAAATATTTATCAAGTTGTTAATAATTATTGTATCCAAAAGATGTTCAAGTTAGCTAGCCAAGTAGCCAACTGTAACCACACACATTTATTGTATTATTATTATTATTGCTGCTGCTGCGCCACTTTACTCTTAGAGCCCGTTTGGTTATTTGGACTGGATAGATTAATTAGGATTGGATTAAATAGAATTGGATTGGATTGAATTGGATTATAAATTATGATTGTGTTTGGATTGTAGGATATGTTTGGGACTAAAAAAAAATTCAATGTTTATTTTAAAATTTTTAAGTCAGATATACATTTTAAATTACATATTTACCCTTATATAGTATTCAAATGTATATAATTTCCTCCATTAAAATATATTAAATTTAATAGCAAATCAATTAAAAATAAACATGCAGTTCATTTTCTTCTTTGGATTAAATAAACCCAACCCAAACCCTGGGACCAAGTTGTCCCGTATCTGTAGGATTAAGGATACATTTAGTCCTAGTGGGATTAAATCCCAATTCTCCAATCCCATAAACCAAACATAATATTTTGGGGGACTAAAATTCTAGTCCTCCCCAATCTCAATAAGCAAACGCACCCTTATTTGATACTCCATGGACTAGTCTCTTGACATATAAATTACAAAAATTGAGAAACGAGATATTTGAATTACTCCCTCCGTCCCAATATTTTCTTCATAGGTGGAGTTTCACGCATATTAAGAAAAAGTGAAGTATGTGAGTGTGAAGTTAAATAATAAAATATAAAAAAATGTATTTTATTGACTTTTGTGAGTGTGAGTTGTTTCTTTTTTTGGGGTGTGAAGAAAGAGTTTGGACGTCCATATAAGGAAAGTGTGAAATTTATAATTTTATAAATTTTTATGCATAGGAAAAAGGAATTGGATTGTGTGTGCCTCAAATATTATGATGTTTTATATAAAATTGAGGTTATCGTAAAAATAAAAAATAGTTCGCAAAATTGACGTTAATTATAAATTGGTTCTGTATAAAAAAAATTATATTTTTATATAAATATTATGAACTAATTTATAATTTATATAAATATTATGAACTAATTTATAAATATACTAATGCTATTGAACTGATATGCAAACGCACTTTCTTTATAAAACGATGTCACATGAGAGAAATATTAATTGACTTACATTTCACTGTCCATAGATTGATGGAGCTACACATCTCTGTCATAGTTTAATGATAATTATGTCCACAGCGTCACAACAACAGTTAATTCCGATGACGATTCATACCAAGAAACTAAGCATCATCAAAATAATCTTTTATTTCCAGCATAATATTTTCAATATTCCACAGCCGGCCTGCCTGCCGGCCAACTCTAAATCTCATCTCATTTTTGCAAATCATAATAATTCATTATCTTTCCTAATAGTATATAATTAATCATCTCTGCTCTGACCCTTGTTCTTGTTCAATAAACAACACTTGTATCAATGTCTCACATGCATCTTGACATATATGTCATCATAAGCCTCAGAGATCATACTTCTTTTAGTATATAGTGACAGTTCTGTAGGCACATGGGGTGTGCTCAGAGTGCCGGATCTTCCCCGAATTCCTCGTCTCGTAGACTGGAGACGATGAAGACGGAGAATGGATACACGAAAGGCAGGTACGTCGCGCCCAGGAAGTCGACAGGCGCGAGGCCTTTCGATGAGGAAACAAACGTTAGAAAACAGAGTATGGTTGGCAGGGGAAGAGAGAGACAGAGTAGCATTAGCAGGCAAGGAAGTGAGAGAGAGAAAACTGAAGTGGCAAACATGGATGAGAAAGTTGATGGGTGGCCAAAGTGGCTAATTGATAACATCCCTAGAGATGTTCTAAAGGGTATAAAGCCAAAGAGTGCTGATTCATATGTCAAAATAGACAAGGTTTATATATGTCGACTTATATGTTTCTCAACATGATTGGCAACATATGAATATTCTTGAAATTTTTTTTATTTAATTTGCAGATAGGGGAGGGAACATACAGCAATGTTTACAGAGCAAGAGACAGGGAAACGGGCCGGATCGTCGCCTTAAAAAAAGTCCGGTTCGACACATCAGAACCTGACAGTGTAAAGTTCATGGCTCGCGAGATCACGATTTTGCAGAAACTAGACCATCCAAATATTATAAAGCTTCAAGGATTAGCAACCTCAAGAATGCAGTATAGTTTGTACTTGGTCTTCGAATACATGCCTTTCGATCTGTCCAGAATCCTGGCTCGACCAGACGACATGACCCTAACCGAGCCACAGGTTGGCACCTATGGTGACACATTATAAGGCAGATGTGATTAATGTGTGACAATAATGTTTATATACATGCAGATTAAGTGCTACATGCAACAACTGCTTTCAGGCCTCCAGCATTGCCATGATAGAGGTGTATTGCACCGAGATATTAAGGGATCCAATCTACTTATTGACAAATATGGAGTCCTCAAAATTGCAGATTTTGGACTTGCAAACTTTTTTAATCCTGAAAAAAAGCGTCCTTTAACAAGTCGAGTCGTCACGCTTTGGTACAGAGCTCCCGAGCTGCTGCTGGGGTCGACGGATTATGGAATAGGCGTCGATCTTTGGAGTGTGGGATGCCTTATGGCCGAGATGTTTGCCGCCGGACCAATTTTGCCTGGTCGAACAGAGGTAATGTCATTTTCTGCAGTACAATTATACTGTGCAACTGGTGCAGTACATTTTTTTTTTTTTGAATAAAAACTATTTTAGAAGTTATTTTGTAGAGTTTCAAAGCATGCACCTAAATGTCTTAACTAATACTTTTCGTTATATAATTACGAAATGGGTCGAAACTGGTGCATAGAAGTTTTTGCCTTACTTCAATTATGTGTCCAGGTTGAACAGGTGCACAGGATTTTCAAACTCTGTGGCACACCTTCTGATGAATTTTACAAAAGATTGAACCTCTCAACATCTCTTAAACCTCCACAAATATACAAGTCTAATCTTGGTGAAATGTTGAGGAACTTCCCTTCATCTTCATTTAGCCTCATGACCACTCTGCTAGCCCTCGACCCCGCCAAGCGTGGATCCGCCGCCTCTGCGCTCCAAAACGAGGTTAACAAAGCCACGGCAACGCGCCTTATGTCTTCTTGCAAGCAATGCATGTGTAATAATAATGCATGCACTTCCGAGATTTCACGTGGAAAAAATATGTCTTTTATAAGTAAAATAGTGAGATATGAGTAAATATGTATTTAGTTTTGTGAACGTGCATGCAAATCAATGTTTTCTTTTTTAGTAGTATGATTTATTTTGTGTTGCAGTTCTTTCAGGCGAGTCCTTTAGCGTGCGATATTTCTGGATTGCCCGTCATACATGTTGAGGATATCGAGGATGAAGTTCCAATAGGCCACACGCACATGCACCGGGCTTCTAAAGAGAGGCGTCGGAGAGAGAGGAGGAAGAAGAAAGAAGAAGAAGATGTTGACGAGGTACATAAGAGCTCAAAGACGGCAAATGCGCCTTCTTTGAGTGGAAAGCCATCGGCGAAAGGAGAGAGGCCGCCTCGTTTATATCCTTCGCCTGCTGACGAAATGTGTTCACGAACTGAAGCTCACCCGAATGCCAGTAAAAACATCAAGAATCGGCCTCCGATGAATGAAAACATGGATCTTGATGGCATCAACAGATTTGATCTGGCTCAGAGGCCTGCATCATCTAGAGAATTCCGGAGCTTGAATGCATATTCTTGATGGTTGGTTGAAGTTGAATCCATTATCTTATTGCAACATTGATTTATCAAGTGATTCATTCTTTACATATATTGAGGGGCTTAAGTATTAAGTCATTTGAACATAATTGTGCAGCTTTAGTTGAAAAAGTGAAGTCATGAAACAGAATCCTCTGCATCTATATTGCTTTGAATCTGGTTTAGATGCTCAAAAGTCACCAATATCTGTTAAGCACAAATTATTTTTGCCACTAATTGCACTTCGAGCACTGAACTTTCGATATTTGTAGGACGAATAACGAACTTTCAAATTGTGCAGAAAAAATAACAGTTCTCTTTTAAAGTAAAGTATTGTACAGACCATTTTCGTAATATAGACCGTTTGTTTTTATAAACTTATCTTTTTATGGCTAATTGAAAAGTGGTTCACAATGAAAACTACTTTCACATGAAACTTACTTCTCTTTTAAATCCTATTTTGAAATATAATTAGCTAGTTAGATGAATTTTGTTTTTACAATTTTTCATATATGACCAATAAATGATAGCACAAATCGCCCAAAATAGAATTCATTTTGCACTTCACGGATCGACCTTTCAATTTGTTGATTTTTTTTTTTGCAACAATTAAATAGTTTGTATGTCTTGCAAAAAAAATTGGTCTGCGAAGTGCTTATAAGTTACTTAGAGCATTACATTAGTCATGTTTTTTCATAATATTATGCTCAATAGTATTTACTCTCTCTATTTCCAAAAAATAAATATGTTTTTCGTTTTAATTTATTATCACAATCTTCACTTTTTACAATACACACATATTTAAGGTTTTGTCATGAATTGATCACATATACACTCCCTCCAATTATTTATTTTACTTTATAAAAATTTACAAAATTCACCCAACAATTTAATAAAATTTTATGTCAATATTTGTTGCGAAGTTTTTAGGATGGAGGGTTGTATTTTATACGCGAATTAATATGATAGCTAGATCGATACAACATCTTATGAAATCATCGTTGTAGATTAATAGAGATATATATGCTTTACCAGTTGCAACATGCTACATTATTCGTTTATGCATATATACACGTAGATACATGTATATATATAATCAATATTTGTATACATATATATTATTCATAACCTTTAAAACTCCACCGGAGAAACAAACACACTGTCCGAATTCCTGACCGAACAATTAGTACGAATCTCCCCCTGACTCCCGGTCAGCACGCTTAGCTGTGACATTTTGATCATCGCGCTGACAAATTTCTCGTAAAACAACGTTTGATTAGCCGCGAAGCTGGTGACGATGTCCATTGTCCTGGAATCCGTAAACAAATCCTGATCCGACTTAAACAATCCCTGTCTGTTCATCAGATCGACGTAGTAATTATTGTCGAATGTGTTTGGTGATCGAACATCGAGCACAGTGGTGTTGGCCGTGTTCCATGTCGGACACGTGGCTTTCAGATTGTCTGCAAAAGTTTGTTCCATGATGGGGTCTTGAGTGGGGTATAAGCGGCCGGTGAAGGCTCTGCACTCGGCGATCCCGATGGTGTGGCCGCCGGAGAGCGCCACCACGTCAGTGGCGGTGAAGTTCTTGGTTGCCAAAGATGTGAGGAGTGTGGTGGTGTTGGCAGACGGCGGTGGAAGGTTAGCTCCCGTCACGTCGGGGGTGGCGAAATCTAGGCTGTCCCTACGGCCTAATGGCACATCATAGTCGGGCCCACCTGTCTGCATATTAAAGAAAATGTATGTCTCTTGTCCATCAATTACACCGTGCAACTCAAGTGTATTTTTAAATAGTTATACTATTCATTACTGAAAAATTACATAAATTATTACTGAAAAGTTATAGTATTAAATCATACATTTTTCAGTTTTATTTTATGTAATTTTTTAAAAATGAATTAGAATTGTACGGTGCACCTGGTGCATACAAGACTAAGGCTTAAAGAAAGAATTATAAAGATTGAGTTTTTTGTAATCAAAATTTTCTTTTCAAAAACTAAAATGCAAATCCATAAATGCATTTGAATATCATTTAGATCTAAATACAAAATAGACCTATTGTTACTATCGCAAAATAATTTTGGAATGATTTACATATAGCTTCAAAAAAGTCATCATATTTATAAATAGGTTCACAATATTTGAATAAAAGTATATTTTTTTTCTGCACAGAATCAATTTGTAATTAATGTTAATTTTGAGAATCATTTTGTAGTTTTCCCATAATTTTATTTTATTTTTCTTTTATAAACAAATTCATTTTTTTTTATAAGCATCCAAAAAAAATCATTTCACATGCTTCTCTCTTGCTACTAGCCATGTAATCCAATCAATCCACCAACTTTCTTTTAAAGGTTTGCTTCTCTGCACGCCTTAATTTATACCAAAATAACAAAAATGCATATATCACCATCAATAATTTGATGATGTGAATAATCACTTTCTATTTCTATTACTGTATTTTGAATAAGGGCTTTTTTTTTTTTACCACATACTCATTTTCTTTGACTATTTTTTAACACAAAATATTGAAAAATTCAACCCCTACACCCTCCTATATATCACCCCTACTTTTTGTCTCTTTTCTATCTTCTCCATTAGATTCTCTTTTCTCTTTTGATCTTTTTTTTTTAATGAAAAAAATATAATAAAAATGGGAGAATTGAAATAGAGATAGTATTTTCTTCTCTCCCTCTTTTCTCTACTCAAATGAGAAACCACTCTCACTTATTGAACAAACAAAATATATCAGATGGAGCATTAATTTAGAACAGCAATTTTCGTATATTTGAATTTAACTTCTCTAATTTTTTATCTTTTTAGTATGAAAAAATTAAGGTTTTCTTAATAATTAATAAACTTACAGATGATTTTTTTTTCTTTTTTGCGGTTAAAAAATATTTTCTTTAGTGATTAGTTGACTTAAATTCAACTTCTTTTCTTTTCCTCTTTTCCGTACGAAATTAGTATTCTTTTGTTATTAGTCAACGTAAATATAATTTAATTTTCTCTGATACTAATATCTTTAATTTTGACTGATAAATTGATCAGATCAGTCAAGGGTGCCCTAATTATACAAGCACCATGTTTCTTAGGGTATGTTTGTTTTGGGACTAGCACGGATAGACGTAGGACTTTGCGATCATGTCTCTACACGAGTTTGGGATGTAACATTCGGATTTCACATCCCAAACTCAATCCACACCTAAAAATACCTATTAAACCTATTATTACTCTTTCCAACACAACACTCATAAAATACCTATTATATCTATTATTATACCTATAAAATCAATCATTATCACACTTCGATTTGACATAAAGTAACATCCTACCCTACTAAAATCCCAAAACAAACACACATTTTTACTATTCATCAAGGTTTTCACATCTCAGATTTCAAAGTCATGACTTCTCACGACCCCCTTAATCCCAAAACAAATGTACCCTTAATGATTGCAAACTAAGAAGGAAATTGAGTGTATAATATGAAAAAAAAATTACCAGAAAAACAGAATCACGGGCAGAAATGGCCAAAATATCAGAACACGATACAATTTGACCACAAGTATCATGTACTCGTCTCCGGAGATCGTCAACAATTCTGAAGGCTTCAGCCCTCAGTCTTAGATTTGGGGGTGCTGTTTGTTCCGATCCAATTAGCAACACCGAACTATCGCATCCCTGAATGCTTTCATCTTAATCACGTTGCGTTATACCAAAATTGAAAACCCAATATATATTCAAGGAAAGAAGTGTATCTCATTTATTTATAATGACAAAGGGCATGTTTGCAAGAAATTAAAAAAAGTGAAGAATCACTTTTTTTTGGTAAGTTGGTGAGACCCAACTTATCCCAAGAAAAAGTGATTCTACATTTTTTTAATCTCTTGCAAACACACTCAAAGTATTATATAAATTAGCTCTTATATATATTTTATTAATTATTTTTCATATATAGTCCTATATAAATTTATAACTTTTAATCTGCAAGTGCATGCACATTTAGTCAATTTTTTTACCTTGATAAAATTGAATCATATACACCATGAAAATCGATTAATTTGGATTCTTAGATTATCCTTACCTTGATAAAATTGAAACATATACACCATGAAAATTGATTAATTTGGATTAATTCTTAGATATTTTCCTCATCTTAAATTCAAGAACCACACCATTTTTAAGGAAGAATTAATTTGGACCCAAAAAAACTTACAAATCATGTCGAGAAACATTTTAATTTATATATTTTTATTAAAATTATGTTTTTTTTTTTTTCTCAAAAAACGGACTAATATATTCGGGGGACCAATCATGCTATAACTATTGAATGATTTAATTACAACACCAAACACATTTTAGGAAAACACACACACACCACATGCATAAGTATACACGATTTTGATATGTAAAGATCATATACCTGGACAAAGCAATCGTGGAAATGGAGACGAAGCAATCCGGCAGCCTGGCCGACGTCGTCGCGGAAGACCTGTGTGAGGTGTTCTCTCACAATGGACTTCAAGTTAGGGCAGGAACCATCATAGAAATCCCAGGAAAGTCCAGATACTATGCCTTCACATTTTATTACATCAAAATATGAGCTGACAAGAAGAAGAAGACAAGCTGTGCACACAAAGAAAGTTGATGAAGAAGCCATATGACATATGTTTGGTGCAACTGATGAGCTTAAAGTTTCAGCAATTTATTGGTGAAGAAGAATTAATGAGGTCCAATGTGGACACAGGTGAATCTAGCTAATAACAACTGTCACACAATATGAAAAAATTTCCATCTAACATCTATATATGGTATAAAAAAATTGTATGTCATATTATATATATATATATATTCTCACAAAAAGATGAATTATAATTATAATATTTAGATAATATATATTTGTGTAAGATGGGGGTGGTGAAACAAATATAATTTAAGTGTGTTACTTGCTAAATTAATTGTCAATTTAGCAACTAAGTGACCCTTAACTTATTCTCTTTCCTGACTATGATAAATATTTTTTATTGTCTCAGCATTAGGGGTTATGTGCAACAGGCCAAACCGAAATTAATGAGAACTGGTTTTTCTATTTTAGTTTTGAAATTATATAAACCGAACCGTATTTTAGAATCCAACTTTTTTTTTTGGTCCAGCCTCGTATATATACGTGTTTTTTTCAACTCTTGTACTGTAGTTCAATATTTAATATATAATTTTTTTAAAGGAATATTCAATATATAATGGGTCACTTACATATTGATTTTAAAAAATTACTATATTTACAAATTTATTCAAAAAATTTGCACAGCAATATATTTTTTTTGGAAATTTTTTTTACGGAACCAATATGTAATTTTTATTAATTTGTTGAACCATTTTATACTTTTTCCATAATATATGCAATTGATTTTGCAATAATAACAATTAAGTACAATTTTCAATAACAATAATAAAATAATTTTAAAAAATATTGAATTGCACGATGTTCCAACTTCATAGTTTTTTCTTCCAAATTAATATATTCTCCACGATCTGTTTTCCATTCATCATATTACCCGATTCTTGTCATATTCATGCATTTTGGTACCGATGAGATTTATTTTTGAAGGGATTTTCTATTTAGATGCTAGAAAATGCCTGCAACCAAATGGGGTATGAAGTGGTAACTCTCTCCAATTATGATATGAAAATAATTCACACATATATATATATATTGTATTTTTTTTTTCAAACTTTAATCAAAAGTATATAGCTGGAGTGTTTTGGAAGTTTTAAGAAAATGGTGAAATTAAAATCAATTTTTTTCTTTTTCGACGTCCCTCCAAAAGCTCTGAAAGCAAGTAACCCATCCCATCAAATAAATATAATATTTACTATAAGAAAATAAAAAATAGTCTACAAAATTAAATTTGCCTATAATATTTTTCGATAAAAAAATTTCATATATAATGGTATTGTTACAAATTGCCAAAAACATATTCTAGTCATATAGACATTTTCATCCTTAACTTGTATAAACAATTTGTCAACAAAATTAATTTGTCTAATAAATAAAATTCCTAGATAATTAATTACCCAATAAATAATTTTATCTACAATTATTCATCGACAAATTATTTATGGATAAGGAGTAAAAATATTTATATTATTAAAAAAAGTTTATAGACAATTTTAAATACATTTTTTTTTTTTTTGAAAACTTTTGTACCCATTGACAAATGGTTTATCTTTTTGTGATGATCCCTACGTTAATTCAACTATATCTACATCTTATATTAATTGTACTACATATTATATTATATTAATGAATATTTTTTTAAACTCCGTCATAAAGTTTAATTTTATATACATGAGATGCACTGTGTAATTTAAATATTTTTAAAATATTTTAAAAAGTTACATAATTTAAACAATGGTATTGCTTTGTTCACATAGATGAACGTATACACCCTCTCAAATTCTAACTATTTATTTTTATTTGAACCCATGCATATATTAATACGAAGAAGAATAATAGATACCACATCGATCTTTGAAATCCTTACTAGCTAGATAAGTTTCTATTTTTTTTTCCCACTTTTTATAGTACTATTTCATAATGTACCAAGCATATAATTCTCTGAATTTTAAACATATACTCCATCCGTCCCATATATAGTAACTTACAGACTTTTCTTTTTTGCGACGTTCCACAAGATCTTGCAGATCTAAAAAAGAAAATTCTATCATAAACTCCGTCTTCATACACTACAAAAAAAATGGGTTTTAGAGACCGCTTTTTAGCGACCGCCATTAAAGCGGTCGCAAATATTCATTTTAGCGACCGTATTTGCGACCGCCGAGGTGCTTTGGTAAATTTTGGAATATTTGCGACCGCCAAGCGGTCGCTAAATCATTTAAAAAAATTCCGACCGCCACATGCGGTCGCAAAAGTATTAGTAAAATACATTGCGACCGCATAATAGCGGTCGCAATAAGAAATGTGGTCGCTAAATTTTAAACTCGTAACTGGTAATGAAAAATTGAAGAACCGGTTTGTTTTTTTAATTAGCGACCGCTTTCTGGCGGTCGCAAAAGTAGTATCCGGTTAGGGTAGTTGGCTCCATTTAATTATATAATTTTGTGACCGCTTAAGGCGGTCGCTATACATAATATGGCGGTCGCTAAAACACGATTATGGAACAGAATCAGCTTCTCTTTCCTTCAGTTTTTTCGGTGAAAAAACCCGACTCACACCTCAAAAAATTTCTCAAATTCAAACGAGCATTGCTTCAACGTGTTCGTGGCAATTGTGGAAGTCTACTACTATATTGTGCTCGTTGCTTCTAATTCACCGTACGTTTTTACAATTTTACCGTTTAATTTTAAATTTTGTGTATTATATGTTTTATAAGCGTTCTTCATGTGACACATTAAATTTTAGAATTTATAATGTGAATAATTATTGTAATTGATTAAAGTTGATTTTTTGTTTTAAAAAATTGAATATGTTTGTTTATAGTCGAAACTCTGCCGAATTTTTAATAATTTATATGTGATTCATTTTTAATTTGTATCAGATGGAACTCCCTGATCGTCGTTGGATGTATGAAATGCCTCGTTTGATACAAGGAAATATGAATTATGAATTTTGCCTGAAACTTGATGAGTTTATTAAGCTTGCCTGTAGTAAACCAAATTGCATGGATAGTTGTGGTCGGATTAGATGTCCTTGTTCAGGCAGAAAGTGCAGTAACAAAAGATTTTTGAGCATAGATGAGGTTAAAACTCATCTTGTGAGGTTCGGTTTTACTCCATTTTATTATAATTGGACAAGACATGGCGAAGACAGGTGGAATTATAATTTGGAAATAGTGATTGCCTTCTATGATCAGTTGAGTAGTTGTGGAGGTGAGATATTTGAGATTGGTAGTTCGAGCTGCGACCCGTCTACACCATTCGATGAGCTAGATGAATTCCAACGGTATCATACGATGATTGATGAGTCTGGTCTGGGTGTTCACCACACAGCCATGGAGGAGGAACCAAATCCACGTTCAAAGAAATTTTTCGAGATGCTCAAATCTGTCGATCAAAAATTTGTTTCCTGGTTGTGATAATGAGACTCAGTTGTCATTCAACGCTCAGATGTTGTCCATCAAAACTGAAGGCAAAGTGAGTCAGAAAGTCTTCAATCAATTCGCCAAGTTGTTTAAACGGGCCCTACCCAAAGAGAACACAGCGCCAGAAAATTTCTATCAAAGTAAGAGGCTGTTGAAGGATATGGGTTTACCGTTTGAGAAGATTGATTGTTGTACCAATGGTTGCATGCTGTTTTGGGGCGACGACGAGAGCATTAATCAGTGCAGGATGTGCCGGCACCCTAGGTTCAAACCCTCTGATCGTAGGAAGAAGACAGCTTTCAAGTCGATGTATTATCTTCCCATCACTCCTCGTCTAGAGAGGTTATATCAGTCGAGTGCCACTGCAAAAGACATGACATGGCATGCTGAGGAGTGTTCTGATCAGAATTCCGGAGAGATGCGTCATCCTGCAGACTCTAATGCGTGGAGACATCTTGATAGAGAGTTCCCAGATTTTGCGAGTGAGAAGCGAAATGTGAGACTTGGTTTGTGCACAGACGGATTTGCTCCATTCGGTATGCACGGGAAGAAGTATTCTTTGTGGCCTGTTTTGTTGACTCCGTACAATCTACCCCCTTGGTTGTGCATGAAGCCTCAACACATATTTCTCACTGTGTTGGTGCCTGGTCCTCGCAACCCGAAGGATAAACTGGATGTCTACCTTCAGCCGTTGATTAAAGAGTTGTTATATTTGTGGCATTTGGGAGTAGAGACGTACGACGTGTACCGAAAGGAGAACTTCACGTTACGGGCTGCTGTTTTATGGACCATTAGCGACTTTCCAGCATATGCTATGTTATCTGGGTGGTCGACAGCTGGAAGACTAGCGTGCCCGTACTGCATGGATGAGTCTGAGGCATTTTATCTTCCAAAGAGTAAGAAGATATCATGGTTCGACAACCACAGGAAGTTTCTACGTGATGATCATGCCTTTCGGAGGGACAAAAAGAATTTTCTAAAGGGTAAACCTCCTGTAAAGCGTCCAAGGCCACGAGTTCGAACAGGTATTTATATATTATTCATATTTTAACCAGTACTTAATTATTCTAAGAGTTTGATAGATTTAGTTTAACAATACGCATTTTATTCTAGGTGATTCGTTGTTGAGAGAAGTTACAATAACTGGATTGTGGAAAACGACTGAGGAGCACGCAATGGAACACAATAAACGGATCCGAGGAGGTTGGAAGAAGATGAGCATCTTTTGGGACTTGCCTTATTGGAGTAAATTATTGATTAGACACAACTTGGATGTGATGCATATAGAGAAGAATGTGTTTGATAACTTGTTCCACACAATTTTGAATACAGAAGGCAAGACCAAAGACACTAAAAAATCTAGAGAAGAGTTAAGTAAGTTCTGTTCTCGTCCTAGTCTGTCCAGTGGTCAACGACCACGTGATTTTCCACAAGCATGTTACCAAATTTCCAGAGAAGACAAGAAAAAATTATTTAAATGGGTGAAGGAACTGCGGTTTCCGGACAATTACGTGTCCAACATAGGTAGGTCGTTTGAGCCAGAAACTGGGAAGATCGGTCCGATGAAGAGTCATGACTGTCATGTTTTTATGCAGCGGTTGCTACCGATTGCCTTTCGGTACTCACTTCCGAAGCATGTATGGTGTGTCATCACAGAATTGAGTCTATTTTTCAGAGACTTAACGGCCTCAATGATTAAAGTGGACGACATACAGCGTTTGGATAGAGACATCCCTGTTATATTGTGCAAGTTGGAAAAACTTTTTCCACCCAGTTTCTTTGACTCGATGGAGCATTTACCTGTCCATTTACCGTATGAAGCTTTACATGGTGGTCCAGTGCAGTATAGGTGGATGTACCCTTTTGAGAGGTAAGTATAAATTTATTTATTTATTTGTTCCTTTCTAATTTTATGTGGCTTTTATTGTTCATTAAGTATTGAATTTACTATTTTTAGGTATCTCCACAACTTGAAACGTAATATTGGAAATACAGCACACATTGAAGCATCCATTGTTAATGCTTATCTTACTGAAGAGGTTGGTACATTCTGTTCTTATTACTTCGGCGATCAAGTTCAAACTAGGATCAGAAATGAGCCTCGCAATTATGATGGTCGCGCAGAAGATCATCCTCTTCGTGAGTTCGATGGTATGCTGTCGGTATTCTTACATGCTGGTCGACCACTCGGTAAGGGGACCAAACGGTATTTCCAAAGTAACTGGGAAGAAGAGACGATACATTCGTATGTTTTGATGAATACGCCCGAGGTTCAACCATACATACAGTGAGTTTTATATTTTTAGTCATTTTTTGATGTTATGTTAGTATTTTAATACTAGTGTTTCTGATATGTAAGGATGTTTTGTGAGCAAACTCGTCAACAATTACCAGGCATCACAGAAGCAGAGGTGTATGATGCAATTCGCCACAAATTCATATTTTGGTTCCAAAAAATGGTATGTAGTCACTACCTCATATTATATATTTGCCACAAAATTAATACTTTAATATTTGTAGGGACAAATGAATCAGCTTCAGAATCCACATGTTGAAGCCTTGAGCAAAAAACCACTACGTGAAGTGATTTGTTATAATGGGTACTATGCAAATGGTTTTAAATTTCACACAGCTGCGTATGCTTCCGTAAAAGCCACTTCAAACAGCGGTGTTTGCGTTACCAGTGGAAACTTCAACGAAGCACCGGTCAATTACTATGGTGTGTTGCAAGAGGTGGTTGAAGTTGAATATCCGGGGTGCCCACCGAGAAAAATTGTTTTATTCTTCTGTGAATGGTTTGATCCGGGTCGCGAAGGGAAGAGAGTCGATGCAAACTATAAGATCGTTGATATTAACACCAGCAAAAAATATCCAGCTGCATACGACCCCTTCATTTTTGCATCACAAGCATCTCAAGTTTATTATTGCAAGTATCCGACTTCAGGCAAACCGAACTTAAGAACTGTGGTAAAGGTCAAGGCAAGGTCGTTGGTGGAAATGCCTACTTTATCCACATTAGAAACTGCACAATTTGAAGATCCATTCCAAACTGAAGTGCAAGAAGCTGAAACAGTGGTTCAGGACGAAGGTATAAATTCTCCAGTTGATTTAGTGGCTGCAAATCCAGATATGATAATTGTTGAGAACGAAGAGGAAGAGGAACAGAAAGAAGATGACGAGGAAGATGATGATGATGATGATGATGATGATGATGATGATGATGATGATGATGATGATGATGATGATGATGATGATGATGATGATGATGATGATGATGATGATGATGATGATGATGATGATGATGCAGAAGGAGAAGATGATGATGAAGAAGATGATGATGACGAGGAGGATGATAATGAGGAAGATAATGATGACGAGGATGATTAATTAAGCAAATGTGTTTATATATATGTTTAATTAATTGATATTGTCATTTTTTAGAATAACTTGTGCATATTATAAGCTGAGTTAGTATCATAATATTAGTATTATAATTTAATTAACAGGGTTAACACAATAACATATCAAATTTCCAAAAAAAATATAAAATATATGTTAGCGACCGCTGTAGGCGGTCGCAAAATACAAATATATATTAGTGACCGCTTTAGGCGGTCGCAAAATATAAAATATATGTTAGCAACCGCTATAGGCGGTCGCAAAATAAAAAATAGCGGGTGTTAAAGGCGGTTAGGAAATTCGAAAGCTGGAATAGCGACCGCCTTTTAGCGGTCGCAAATCGCCGCATTTGGCAAACTATAAGGAGTGGCCACGTGGCCACTACCGCGTAATTTGCGACCGCCTTAGTTATTTTAGCGACCGCTGTAGGCGGTCGCTAAAACAAAACCAGATTATTACCTCCACCAGAATTGTAAAAGTCATTTCACCGTCGAAAATCGTAAACTTACCGTTGAAAACCAAAAATTTACCGTCGGAATTGCGACTGTTTAAACACAACTGTGACCGCCTCGTCCTCCGCCTCATCGTCCGCCGCCGCCTCGTCCTGCCGCCTCGTCAGCCGGCTTCTCTTCCTGCCGCCTTGTCCACCGCCGCCGCCTCGTCCTCCCACCGCCGTCTAAATCTCCGGTGAAAGGTAAATGAATTTTTTTTTTAACTTTTTGTTTTTTTTTTTTAGAAAAACAGTTAGTATTTTTTTTAATTGTTAGTATTTGTTAATATTGTTATTATTTTGTTAATATTGTTAGTATTTGGTTAATATTGATTTGTTGTTAATCTTGTTAATATTGGTTTGGTTTGTTGTTAATATTGTTTTGTTGATTTGTTGTAATATTGTTTTGTTGATATTGTTAGTATTATTATTGTTATTATTAGTATTATTGTTAATATTGTTAGTATTATTATTGTTAGTATACGTATTATATTGATTAATATTTGGTTAATATTGTTAATATTAGTATTATTGTTAGTAATATTATTAGTATTATTATTGTTTGGAATATTATTAGTATTATTATTGTTTGGAATATTATTAGTATTATTATTGTTAGTAATATTGTTAGTATTATTTGTTAAATTGTTGATTGTACAATTTGGTATAGATGAGTGAACAACCCGATCAGATAGAGGGTGACGGTCAGGGGATAGGGAGAGGTAGAGGTAGAGCTAGAGGGAGTGGGAGGCCACGACCCCTCCCTTTACCACCGATTCGACCTCCCGAGTGTCTGATGCCCCCGCCCTCCCAGTCTAATGAGGCCGGATCTTCATCGCGGCAACACCCTCTACGTGAGACCCGGGAGTATATAGAAATAAGAGAGGGCCAGTAAGTAAATTAATATTTTATTTTATTTTATTGTTATATAATAATTCCTATAATAATTTTTTTTTATTCAGCTTGCTTCCTCAGCACACGGTCACTGAGCGCGTCACGGAGTCCATTATGCAGGTCACTTGGCCTTATGGAGTTGGCTCGTGGACTCATGTACCTGAGGCCTCGAGGAGAGCGATGTTTGACGAATTTAAGGTATAAAAATATTAATATTTGCGTGATAATTAATATTTTTATTAATTTTTAATATTTGAGTAATTAATTTTTGGGAATTGTTTGAATTGCAGAAATTGTGCTTTTGGGATCCGACAGACGACGCTAGGGTGGAGGAGTTATGGTGCAGTCTAGCACAGGGCCGGATGAAAGCAGTCGTCTACAAAATGAAGAAAGCATGGATAGAAGAAGGGAAGACGGTTGATTTGGGGAGAGACGGTGATGGACGGGCGATCTGGGACGGATTGGTGGCTTACTGGACTGATCCGGCACACCAGGAGAGGGCTCGTAAGGCGCGACAAAATTGGATGAGCAATCCGAACGGAGAAGGAGTCGCCATTCATCGCGGTGGCTCCCGGACCGCCTACGAGCACGGGCTCGCTTTTGTAAGTATTAATTATTATATTTAATTTATAATTAATTATTATATTTAATTTATAATTAATTATTATATTTAATTATATTATTATAATTAATTCTTAAAGGAGAATGCACACGGACGGAGGCCAAAACATTTCGAGTCTCTTTCCATTCTTCACCCAGTGAATGAGACTGGTCAATCCACGTATGCCCGCACCACCGAGCTTCACGTAAGTATCTAATTAGAATGTACTACTAAATATATTTAAATTATTCTATTAAAATAAAGTTAATATTTTATTTTGTTTAATTTCAGAACAAGTATAAAACTGCTCTCGATGAGGCTCGGACCCAAGCGACACCTTCTCCAGATAACCCTACACCTACTCCTATTGATGAGGACCGTCTCTATGTTGATTTGGCCGGAGTCAATAGGGGTAAGATACTAGGGTTGGGAGCTTACAGTAAGATTGTCCGTCAGACGCACCGCCCGAGATCATCATCATCATATTCTGTATCCTCTCATCCTGACGTCAATCTCCAGCAGGAAGTGGCCGAGTTGAAGGACAAGTTGAACAAGCAAGAGAGAAAAGAAAGGAAGATGCAGGCTTGGTTGGCTCAAGTTTCTGCACTTACTAAAATTCCACTTCCACAGGACTCGGATGATGAGGCAGATGCCGATACGGGTCGTGGTGCTGGTACGGATGGTGGTCCCGGAGTGGGTGCGTCTTCTCGTGGGAATGAGGGTGCCGATGGTGGGGATCTTGAGGATCTTGAAGAATGGATGCCCGATTTTAATTCTAACGGCTAGTTAATTTATGTGTTGAACAAATTTTTTTTTTGAATTGAATATTAAGTATTTTAACTTTTTATTAATATATTTTGAATGTTTAAAATTTTATGTTACCAAAATTATTTTTTATGATATCAAATTGTAGTAATTTAGAATATTAAAATTTGTGGCTAATTTGATGTTATATACAAGTAATTGAATAAATATGAACAAATTAAAAATTTGGTATTGTAAATTATTAAATATATAACATTACATTTTTGTGGTTGAAATATATATATTTATATTAAGTATCAAAGGATTAATTTGATGAATTAAAAAAAAAACGAGACACAATTTGGAATTATATACTATTAATTGCAAAAAGTCGAATAAAATAAAA
>JAPKLY010001728.1:25007-36594 GCA_026898435.1 Prunella vulgaris
AAAGGAATTAATTTGATGGATTTAAAAAAAACGTGACTTAATTTGGAGTTATATACAATTAGTTGCAGAAAAATAAACGAAAGAAGCAAGTGCCCGAGTGGAACAGCGACCTCTGAAATGCCCAGAGGTCGCGAGTTCGACTCCTTGCGGGCACAAAGTTCACAATATTTATTCTGAGCCAAATAAGGCTCATATAAAATGTGTGATAATATGGTTAAGATGCTGGGTCCGTGGTCAAGTGGTTCGAGCCCAGCCAGCCTCGAGAAAAGGCCTGGGTTCGAACCATCTTGGCCACATTTTTTTGTTACGTAAATAATTTAGCGACCGCTTAAAGGCGGTCACAAAATAATACTTTGCGACCGCATTTAGCGGTCACAAAAAAGAAATATGATTTCTTATTATAAATATACAAAATATTTAGTGACCGCCACAGGCGGTCTTTAAAATAAATATAGCGACCGCATAAAGCGGTCGCAAATTTATTTTAAAATTTATGATTATAATGATTATAATATTTTGCGACCGCATATGAGCGGTCGCAAAAATAAACCAAACCATACGTAGTCAATACCCGGACATTTTTGCGACCACTGTTCCGACCGTTTTGGCGGTCGTTAATTTGCGACCGCCTTTGAAAAGCGGTCGCTAAATGTTTGCGACTACTGTTTTAGCGACCGCCATAAGCGGTCGCAAAAACGGTCGCTAATAATGTTTTGCGACCGTTTGGCGGTCGCTATGGCGGTCTCTAAAACCCGTCTTTTTTGTAGTGATAATATTTATACAAAATGTCATTACTTTTTTACTTTCTTGGACTCACATTACGCTCAATCCAACCAATTTCTTTACTTTTTACAAAAAATGTTATCAAATTATCCTTCAAAATTCTACTTTTTAATTTTATTTCATTTTCTTTATATGCATGTTTACGGTGGTAGGTTATACACACAGGCGAAACTTGCAAATGCCAATAATTTGGTCTTTGTAAAGAAGAAAATAAAAAATAAAATTCCAAAACGGACAGGTGACATGATACCAACATGCATATATTGATCACTAGTTACAACATAGATACATGCATATACACGTGAATACGTGTATATATATTATTGTAGCACTCACAAATACATATTAACACACATTATTTATATATATTCTTTTATTCATAAAGAAAAACATAAACTTTAAAAAGCCGACCACGCCCCCTCCTCTTCTTTCTCAACCGACGCGCTACCCGAATTTCTGACCGAACAATTCGCACGAATCTCCCCCTGATCCCCGGTCAGCACACTCAGCTGTGACATTTTGATCATGGCGCTCACAAATCTCTCGTAAAACAACGTCTGGTTAACCGCGAAGCTGGTGACGATGCCCCTCGTCCTGGAATCCGTATACAAATCCTGGTCAGACGTAAACAGTCCCTGTCTGTTCATCAGATCGACGTAGTACTTGTTATCAAATATGTTCGGCGATCGGATGTCGAGCACGGTCGTGTTGGTCGTGTTCCTCGCCGGGCAAGTCAGTCTCAGGTTGTTGGCAAATGTTTTGTCCATGATCGGGTCTTGAGAGGGGTAGAGGCGGTCCGTGAAAGATCTGCATTCTGCGATTCCAATTGTGTGGCCGCCGGAGAGGGCCACCACGTCGGTGGGGGTGAAGTTCTTAGTTGCCAGAGATGTGAGGATGGTGGTGGCGTTGGCAGACGGCGGCGGAAGGTTGGCCAGAGTCGCGGCGGTCGTTGCGAAGTTTAGGCTGTCGCGGCGGCCTAATGGGACATTATAGTCGGGCCCACCTGACTACATTCACGAAATTATATCAATTGAGTTTTCGTATTTAATTTTTAAACTATAGTAATTTACCGTGCAACTCATGTTCATTTCTAAAAAGTTACACAAAATACTACTGATAAGTCACACACATTTTATTACTAAAAATCGTATTTTTAAAAATTCACTTTTATAATTTTCAGTAATAACACATGTTGCTTTTCAGTAATAAATAATGTAACTTTTTAAAAATACACTTGAATTGCACGGTGCACCAGGTATATACAAGACTAAGGCTTTAAATTATTAAAAGAGTAAAATTTATGGGAATATAATTTATGATATATTAAATTTTTTTAAGGAGTAATAAAAATTTGGAAAAAATAATAATAATAACTAAAATATAATACTAACGATCCTGATTTTGTTATACTCCTGATAAGATTTTTTATACTTTTAATTAAATATATGATATTTTAAAAACAATTTTAATAAATTTATTTTATAATCATTTTCGTACAAATTTTGTCTTAACAGAAAATTTTGACATATGACAGAATAACCATATATTATTAAAAAACAAAAATTTGTGTGAAACCATCTCATTATATTAGATTACAAAATTTAACATTCACCATCTACCAAAGTGATAATGAGTCATATTCATTTCATTATACGCTTTAGTTTTGTATGCACCAAATGCACCGTGCAACTCAAGTGTATTTCTAAAAAGTTGCACTATTTATTATTGAAAAGTCATACGTGTTATTACTGAAAAAGTAAATTTTTAAAATACATTTTTCGGTAATAACATGTGTAACTTTTTAGTAGTATTTTGTATAATTTTAAAAAAAAATGCACTTGAATTGGACAGTATACTTGGTACATCATCTAACTATTTTATGTTATAAGACAATCTTATATGAGACTAACTCTTATTAAAAATAGCTTCAACTTTTTATATAAATTTTGGAAGTTATTTTGACACATTATTTGTTTTCTCAAAAAACAAAAGTAAATTAAAATGAGAAAACATATACTCCCTCTGTCCCTAAACACTTTGCACACTTTCTTTTTTTGTCTGTCCCACAACACTTTGTACACCCTATGGAAATAACTATTTTAACTTTATCCTCATAATATTCACATATTTACACAAAATGTCATTACTTTTACACTAAATCCAACCAATTTTATTATTTTAATAATATAACTTTACAGATCACCCTCAATACTCTACTTTTTACACACTTTTCTTAAAAAGTGTGTAAAAAAAGATGTGCAATCTTTTCAGGGACGGAGGGAGTATTTACTTATATATCCATCTTTTCACCACACTTATGGGTTATTCTCTACGCTTGCGAATTGAGAAAATCACGAATGTATAATATAGAGTAAGTCTCTTGTGCACCAGTTACATCATGCAATTCAAGTTCATTTTTAAAAAATTGCACAATTTATTGCTGAAAAGTTACACTATTAAAGATACATTTTTTAGTAATAACATGTGTAACTTTTCAGTAATATTTTGTATAACTTTTCAAAAATAAACTTGAGTTGCACGGTGTAACTGGTGCACACAAGACTAATTAAGCCTATAATATAATATGAATAAAACTATTGTTAGCATAGTCTAAACAAAAAATAAAAAGAGTTTGAGTTCAGATCGTTTAAAAGTTTTAAAACTATATATATTAGAATATAAAATTAATTTTCTCTGAAGTTGGAATCTTAATTAAATCTCTTTATCGGACTCTTTCCATATTAAGGATATTTGGCATGAGGCCATGACATAAATACTAGTTAAGTAGTTAACTTTTTACAAATTAATCTCCTTTTCGTATGAATGAAATTAATTAATGTTTTTCTTAAGTACCAAGTCAACCCCTAGGTCTTCCATGTGTAACAATGTCCTCCCAACTAATTAAAGATATATACATTTTTTCCTCTATAAATTTAATTTTGATGGGGACATGAGGTAGGTCAAGGGTGCCCCAATTATTAATTGATATGTCCCCAAACTACAGAAACAAACATATATATTTCCACAAATATCTTTTATTTTGATTGATCAATATTTGATCAGGACACATCGAGGGTGTACAATTTAATTAATTGATGGTCCTAAACTTCAGAAACACTGACCCCTCATCATCAAAAAATTTAACTCATACATATGACACACACATATATATATATATGTGTGTGTGTGACTTTTCTATAATTTTTTTGTAGTTTATACCTATATTGTTCACAATTAATTTAGATTACTATATTTTTGACATGGGACTGAGTTTAGTTTATGTTTAGTTAAATATAATTTTTAAATTAAATCAAAACACTAATTATTTAACACAAATCTCAAATTTTATAAAATTACCCTTCAAAACATCAAGCGTTACTTATTTTTTTGTTTTGTTTGTCTTTATTCCTATGAAAATTTATTTTAACCCACCGTCAATCGATTTGTATCTTATTCCGTCCGTGACATTTTTGAGTGGTTGAAAAAAAAAACTAAGAAAAATAAATGGAGTCTATAATTACCAAAAAAACAGAATCGCGAGCAGCAATGGCGAGAATGTCAGAACACGATACGACTCGACCACAACTATCTTGAACACGTCTCCGGAGATCGTTGATAATTCTAAAAGCCTGAGCCCTCAGACTTAGGTTTGGAGGCGCCGTCTGTTCCGATCCAATTAGCAACACCGAACCATCACATCCCTAAATACAAACATCATAATCATGTCACCGCGTATGCCTTGCACACAGAGACAGCTGTAGATAGGGTATTTGAGAGCAGTGTTTTCATAACCGGACCGGTGACCAAATCGGACAAGGCACCGGTTCACGGTTCAACCGGTCCAACCGGTTGGATCGGCGGTTCAACCGTTAAAATAATTTATATCTATTTTTAAATATTTTATACGTTAACTAAAATAAATATCCACTTATAAAATTAAATAAATACAATAGAATCATAAAATAATAACACAAAATACAAAAGAGACAAAATAACTCAATCAAAATAGGTTTTCTTTAATTTCTTATAATTCTTCAGTAGTTAAGATTTTTTTTTTTTTTGTGGAAAATAAGTTTTTGAGTTTTGGTTTGATTAGAATTAAGAAGAGAAATAAAAATAAGTAAAAATAAATAAATATTAATATTTTAAAAAAATAGCCGGTTTAACCGGTTCAACCCGGTTTTAAGCGGTTCCGACCGGTTTTGAGCGGGTTTGACCGTTTTTGACCGGTTCAACAGTAAAAACGGTTTTTTGGGTGTAACCGGACCGGTTCCCGGTTCAACAACCGGTTCAACCTGTTGAACCGGCCGGTTCGGTCCGGTTCTGAAAACACTGTTTGAGAGGACAAGTGCACCCCAAATTGAAAAGTTCACATTTACATTCCATTGTAAAAGAAGCATAAATTTTAAAAATTTGTATACCCATTAATTAATTACTTATCAGTTAGCACATAGTATATTTTATTAATTATCGTTCGTAATTCCAAATACTTAATTTTTGGATCGTCGCTGCTTGCACATCTAGTTTTATATTTTCCTTTATAGCAATATTGGTTCTAATTAATTAATTAATTAGGATTCTTGATTCTCCTCATCTTGCAAGCACACCAATTTTATGGAAGAAAGTTGAACCAAGGGTCCACTAGCTAGCTAATTTTGTTTTATATATACACCATGTTAAAGAACATTTTCAAAATCAAACAAAACCTCTTTAAAATAGTTTATAAATTATTTAAAAGTTTATAAGTATTCTTTAAGTGTTCGGAAAAATAAGATTTTTGAAAATTTATAAGATCTTAAAATAAACTACTCACATTTTATAAGTTGAAAAAAAATAGATAATTTAACTTATTTTTCTCACTACCTCCACCCCACCCCCACCTTACATTCTCTATCTCAACATATTTCAATTAAAATTAAATTCTTAAAAGAACCATGATAAGATTATAAAAAAGATTATAAATTATATTAGTCAAACATTTCAACGATTTATAAACTATTTAAAAATAGCATTTTATAAACTCTTAAAATAACTTATAATGTATAATAGCTTATAAAAGGTTTAAAGTAAATTTAGCCAGACACCCGAATGACTTCATAAAACCGGACAACATTTAGAAAGAAAAACGGAACACATAAATACACGGTTTTGATACGAAACCTGGACGAAGCAGTCGTGGAAATGGAGACGAAGCAGTCCGGCAGCTTGGCCGATGTCGTTGCGGAAGACCTGTGTGAGGCGTTCTCTTACAATGGATTTCAAGTTAGGGCAGGAAGCATCATAGAAGTTCCAGGAGAGCCCAGGTACTATGGGTTGGCATCTTACTACATCAAAATATGAGCTGATAAGAAAAAGACACACAAAGAAAAGCACATGAGATGTTGATGAAGAAGTCATATGATATATGTTTGGTGCAACTAAGCTTAAAGTTTGAACTATTTATTGGCGATGAATTAATGAGGCCTACTGTGTGGACAGACACAGGCGGATCTAGATAATAACAATTATTATACCCTCAAATGAAAAAAATAAATTAATATCTAATATCTATATGTGGTACAAAAATAATTACAAGTTCATGCATGTAGTACTCCCTCTCCGTCCGTCAAATTTATTCTCATTTGTATGAGTATGAATTTTAAGAAAAGTGAAATAAAGTGAGGATATTGTGAAATAATTATGGGATCTACTAAAAAATAAATAATTATTTGTGAGTGTGATAATAAAATAATATTTTTTAAACGAGGAATGGGAATAAATTTGTGGGACGATAGAAAATGGAAAGTGTGGAAATAAATTTGAGGGCGGAGTATTATATACTTGTATAATTTTAGTTTTATTTGAATATTGTATATCTCATAGCTTATCTATCATTAATCACACTTGACACTATATGTGCATATGTCACGAGTCACACTTACTAAGGGCATGTTTAAAGGACATCCAGAAATAAAATTTAATACTTATATAATAATTTAACCTGAAATAAAAGTTAATAGTTCAAAAATATTTAGAAGGATAACTTTTTTTTATATATAAAAGAATAAGAAGGATAAGGTTTTCAAAAAATAAAGAGTAATTCTTGGGTGAAATCGTCGGATACCATGAGATCTACACTTATTAACAAAAAATTATCACTTTTAAAAAGTGATAAATTTTTAATAAAAATTATCACTTTTATTAAAATGATAAATTTTTAATAAAAATTAATAATATATTTGTTAAAAGTGACTCACTTTTTAAAAGTGACAATGTTTTTTATTTATAGATGACATGAGACGGTCTTACATAATTTTTTTTTTTTAAATTAAAGGATATATTTTCTAACGGTCGGGCTATGCAATATTGGGGAACTATATGCATGGTTTTATACTCCAATGATCTAAAGCATATACAATACTAGAATTAGGTGTTATGTACCAATCTAATCATGATATGAGATTATATAAATTAACATCTACTCCTATCAATGTGATAATAAATTATATCTATCTTATTGACTAACTCTTTTTATTTTTATTTTTTTAATCAGTTAAGTATCCATCTGTTTCTCCCTTCAATTTATGATGTTTTATCTTCGCACTTTAATTTTATTAGCAAAATATAAGACATTAACGTTTGGTTGTTTTTAATTGCTTTCCAAAAAAAAAAAAGCTATGAGTAAATAAATCACTTTGTAATATAGAAAATTTTATATCCTTTAGTGATATAATCTATTAGTGATAATTGATAACAATTAATATCCTTCATAACCTTCAACTCGCACTATTTAGTGAAAATAATTTGTACATTCTTTAAAAATAATATCTTTTAATAAAAATTACTACTATATTTTTAAAAATAATTCATATATACACTTTTAAAATTCATGTATGAACCCTTCTACCCTATGCTTTTCCAAAAGTTAAACAGTACTAATTAAGTTTTTTTCAAATTTACCCTTAGTTAAACTTTTTATAAAAAGTAGATAATGTAATAGATTAATTATTAACTATATATTCCCCTCAAAGCCTTATATAGAATTTTAAAACCGTAATAACAGAAGAATTATTATAATAATAATAATAATAATAATAATAATAATAATTATTATTATTATTATTATTATTATTATTATTATTATTATTATTATTATTATATGTAGTCATGTAGATCATAAGCGACTTATTTTTCGAGGGGATATGGATCCTCTGGTGGGCAATGAAACCAACAAATAGTGCTGGGTATTAAAACGATAACGTATGATTAAACTATTTCCTCCTTTTTAGCTCATTAACACGGTTACGAAAAAATTATGACTTGGTCAAATCTAAAAGAAGGAAAATATTTTAATAATACGTCATAATTTTAATACCCAATAGTATTTGCTGATTTAATTACCTAGCAGGGGATCCATTCTCATTTCTTTATATATGGAGTATTTGGTAATGTGTACCCAATATTAAAAATTAAATGTAATAGTTGTATTACTTATAATTAGTTTAATGTAATAGTACTAACTGTTGTATTAAAATATATTAATTTTTTTAAAGTGAAAATTACAAACCGATTCTTTCATTTATTAATGAGTAGGTCTTTATATATATGATATGAACCACTAACATGATTTTGATTTTATTTTTTTTATCAAAGTCTTGTTATAAGTTTTGATGCCTTAACTAAATTAAATGTTATATAATAAATATGAATAATTTAAATAGTGAAATAATTATTGTGGATACTTCTATACCATAATATATATATCTAAACCTGATTCATAATAGTTCGGATATAATTTTTAATATTTTTGAATCAAATATTTAATTTTGTAAAATATTATTATGAATTATTTTGGTATAAAAATTTGCATTTATTAATTTCCAGGTAATCAACATTTTATTGAACTATTTTTGCCATGAAAAAACTATTTAATATCGATCGGAGTTGCATTGAAAGTCGTTCACCAAAGACTTAACTTCATCTTAAATTGTCAGCTCAATTAAATGTAGGGTTGAAGAAAGATCAAACATTTAAACTTTCAATTATTGCCGTACCTACATTATGGGCTCATATAAATTATATTGCCTTATTATTATTTTTTTGAAATATGTAAATGTAAAATTAAATAATAAAATATAAAAATATATTTTATTAAATTTTGTGAACGTGGTTTGTTTTTTTTGTTAGAGTGTGAAAAAGAGTTGAAATATTTATATAAAAAAAATATGAAAATTATCTTGACACGGAGTGATCGAGTAATTAACATGTTTTGTCAACAAAAGAGGAAAAAAATAATATTAATGATTCATGCATGATATAATAGTTGTTGGTTACATTTTGGAAAATCAAACGTGTAGGTAAACAAGAGAAAATATCATATTATCATGCCCTCCACGTATTTAACTTGTATAACTCTCGTGTTCCTTTTTCTTTTCTTTATATATTTGTTTCCATGCATAACTTGTATCGTGTTTCGGCAATGTTAGAAAAATAAAAACTTGTATGACTCTCTTTAACATATATATATTCTTTTTCTCAAATTTGATCTCATCCGGTAACTTTTTAAATCAAAATTGTAGTTTTCTTGAAACAAAATATTTGTGCAAAACTATTTGATAAAAGATAAAAATTTGTATGAACTCGATTTTATCAATTATCATTGTTATTTATGTTTACTATCATTGTTATGCATACATACTATTAGTGATAAAAAGTTTAAATATATTTTTATAACAGTGATTATATATATATATATATATTACAGTGATAACAAACAATTTTACGTGAACTTGAGTGAATAAGAGACTCATCCTTAATAAAATCGTTGAAAAAAGGATTATTTTGCTAACCCCTCGCTTTATTGGGCCAAAAAGTTTGCCCTATTTATTACTAGATAGTGGCTTAGTAAATAGGGTAACATTAGCTTTAGGTTTTAGTTGAACTTAATTGGAGATTAATATTGAATTTGCTACATTTTGTTGTAAGCAGAGGGGCCACACCCACATAGCCGGGATAGGGTAAGGGAAGGGGTCAAGGACAGCTATTAATTACTCGTTCCATTCACGAAATTATTTTCTCTTAAAAAATGTACAAAATTTAATAAAAATTAATATTATAATAAAATAATAGATAAAATATGAAAAAAATAGAAGTATTGTGGAGATCAAATTTTTGTTGGTGAATATAAATTGTTTTTAAATAAGGAAGGAGAAAAGAAATTGTGGAAAACAAAAATGAAAAGTAATTTTATGAAAAAATATAGTAATTGTAACTATGGAAATATAGGAGATATTGAACAAGAGAATTTAAAAAAAAAAAAAAAACAGACTTATTCATCTAATTTTTCAAGATAGTGCTCCACCAAAACGTCATAAATATTACAGTAAATCAGTGATTATTTTATACCGAATATCTAGACTAATGTTTTCATAAAAAACAATTCAAGATTTGGAAGAACTCGAGCTATTATACATAAAATAAAATAAATAAAAATCATCGACATAAAATCAATTCGTTAATATTTTTTATTAAAAAATATTTCCTCCGTCCCACTATGAGTGTGTTTGCAAACTCTAAAAAGAGTATAGAATCACCTTTTTTTTTTTTTTAAAAGCTGGGTCCTATCAACTTAAAAAAAATGTTTCTACATTTTTTTAGAGCTTGCAAACAAGCCCTATAAGTTGTTCAGTTTGTCATTTTCGTCCGTCCCACTATACGTTGTTCATTTGTTTTTTTTTTACTTTTTTTTAAAACTACTATTCACTTCTTTATTATTATTTTTTCAATACTTTTTACACTATTTCCATTACTTTTTCACTTTTCTCTATCACATCACTTATACTTTTCACTTATTCCATCACATCACTTATATTTTTTTATTTTTACCTTAATTCGTGTGCCCAAAAGCAACGAGCAACTTATACCGGGACGGAGAGAGTATAAAATTAATTTTTTTTATATTATTTCTCTAATATAAAATAAATTGTAAAAACATCAAACAAGCTGACTCAAGGTTTGTTGAGAAAACTAGTTTTTCTCTCATGTCCTATTTTGATCTCAAAATGTTTTAACTTTCAAGACGATTTCAAGCTAAAAGATCGAGCTGGTTTCTTGCTTGAGTTTTTTTTTTTTTTTTTAATTTGGTTTATTAAACTCATTAACACTGGGTCAAATTTGCAAAGATTTAGATATATTCATGATTTTTGTTTTAGTTTAATTTGATTTGTTTATTTCGTAATTTAATAAAATATATGAATAAGTTCTATAATATAAAACAAATAATTTTATAAATGAAAAAATCACAGTGTGATTCAAAAATTAAAATTTGCATACACATATAACTCAATTATAGAGGAGGGGATCCTCTAACTCCTCTATTATCCATTGAAAGATCGATAACAACCCTTTACGAAATTACAAAACTTATATATATCCTTCCTCCGTTATATTATTAAAATAATAAGATTGGTTAGAATGAATGTAAAAGTAATGACATTTTGTGTAAATATGTGAATATTGTGATACTAAAGTTAAAGTAATCGTTTTCATTTATAGGGTGTGAAAATAATTATAGGACGGATAAAATTAAAAAGAAACTGTGAAAATAATTATGGGACGGATGAAGTATCTCATTGATGCTAATTTTATTTGGCTAGCAATATCTACCATTCATTTGCACATAAATAAACGATAGATACTAAACCCAACTAATAAAACTCATATAGCTAGCTAATGTACTTATATAACGTATATAAGTCATACAACATCACTCAAAAACTTTAAAATGCTGACCATGCCTCCTCCTCCTTGTCCTCGTCCTCAATCG
>JAPKLY010001729.1:0-36571 GCA_026898435.1 Prunella vulgaris
ATATATATATATTGAAATAAAATAAATATAAAACTAATTTAATAGAAAATGAAACTCACCCACAATAAAATACAAATAAAAATACTTATATGAAGCATATAAAATAAAATTAAAAAAGAGGCATGACAAAATTTTAATACACGATACAATTGTAAGTTAAATATTTCTTCTTTAAATAAATTTTAGATTTAAACTATTTTTTAACATTCTTTAATAAAGAATTCAAAAAAATCTATTAATCAGTTTCAAAATAAAAAATTAAAGGCCAAAAAATAAAATAATTTTTTTAATAAACAAAAAAAGTAAAAAAAAGAATAAAAACACTTAACAAAAATTATGTAATGCCAAAGTCTCAATTTTACAAAAATAAAGAAGAAGAAGATAAAAATGGATAAATTAAATTATTGAAACACCAAAATTATTCAATCAATTTTTATTATGTTATAAAATTTTATATTAAATAAACATACATAAAGCTACATTTAACCAAAATAATTAAAAATTATAATTATTTATAATCTAAAAAAATACATAATTTGTACATTAAAAAATTACAACCTAAATATTTTTAACCAAAATTATCAAACAAAGACTCTTTAGTATTATAAATAATAATAAAGATACACCAATTAAAATAATTCTTTTTAGTAAAAAGAATTATTTATTTAAAACACAATGTGATACATAATATTATAAAGTACAAAAATAACAAATACACCAATACATTACTATCCATTATTACATACTAACAATAAATTTAAAAATATAATATAATCACATCAAATTTATTGAAATGTTTAATAATATACAAAAGACAAAATAAATATTATTAATGACTAATCATTGTTCATATTTAAAGAGTATAAAAATAAAATAGCATATACATAATAAAAAATTTTTTATCAATTTTTTAATTTTAATATATACAACTAAATCCATAAATAAATCATTATAACAAAATATTATTATATATATCGTTGGATATGTACAATTTACTATAATTAATAAAAAAATACTTTAACTTAAACAATATACATAAAATTCAATACAAAAACAATAAAAAATGAATCCAAACAATAAAAAATAAAATTATCACCTAATGACATAAAATAATTTTAAATATTAACATTGTAAAAATTTAAACCATAACAAATATTAACAACATTATTTTCAAATATATATTGAATTGACTTGTCTTGTAAATTTATGAACATCACTGCTTTAAAAGCTGATACAAAGAGATGACCAAGAAAAACAATTGGATATTAATTAATATATTTTTTAAATTAAGAGTAGACATATAAAAATAAATTTGAAATTTAATTCATTGAAATTAATATAAAAATTAATTATATTTATATGTACTAACATCTTCTTAAAATAAAAAATTTCAACAACATGATTAGTAGTAAAACACATAAAAGAAATAAATATCATTAATAATGGATTCAACAACTCTATTCACTTATTGTGCCCTTATATATATATTTAACAAAATGACACATTTCTTTACATAACATATATGCAAATCAAGTGGACCCATCTTCAATTGGTTCTTCCTCGAATAGATCCTTAGGAACTCCGTCTCTTTTCTCTCCTGGGGTTTTCTTATCTTTAAAAAATCACAAAGTGAATAAATGAACTTCGTATTGGAAATAGTTCAAATCATAATCACTTACTTCCGCTAAAATCTCTTGATACAAACGATACCCTGACCATTTCCACTCTTCAGGAAGTGAAAGAGACAGAATATGTATCGCTGTTCTTGTAGTAAGTCTACCCCCATGATATATTAATTTAATCAATCTCCATCGCATTTTGTTTAAATGAGTTTCTAGATCATCACTCACTTTGTGCTTTTAATGAAAATATTCACGTACATATGAATTTATTCTCTTCCTAGGTGTTTGGTAAAATATCATCTATCATCATAATTCACATGTCGATTTTTAGTATATAAAAATTATGATTTCGTACTATAAAAACGTAACTATACAATGTTTATGTACACATAAAAATATCTATAAAATATCAAACATGACACATACAATATATTAGAAATAAATTTAGCACTGTAAACAATTAATTCCAATATAAAAAACAAAAAGGAACACATAATTAAAAAAGACACATAGATATTAGATAGAAAAAAAATTATATAAAAAAAAGAGGGTGCATATATTTAATTAATAAAAAAATGTGCATGTTCTTAAAAAATATATAAGAATATAAACATGAACTTAATTTCAAACATAACTACCAAATTTTGAGATTAAAAAAAACACTAAATTACCTTGTAAATATATGTTTTTAAAGACAATTCCAAGTTGTGAGACATCAAAACAATTTTTGCAATTAACGTAAATGAATAATTTCACACCCCTTTTATAACACAAAAAAAAAGTTAAACCAAATTATGGAATATCCAAAAAATTAAATGTTTATTTAGAAATTAATGGCAAATCACAAATATATAATATTTAAAAAGTAATATTTACTAATCAAAATAAATAAAAAAGGTGGTTACTATTAATAGTATAGTAAAATGCTAAAATGTAAATACACAAAAAAAATCATACTATAAAATATAGATAAAATAAATATTTTCAACAAAAATTATGAAGCATAGATACTATTGAATTACATAGACATATAGATCTTATATTTTATTTAATGAGGTTAACATTACAAAATACATCACAAAAGTCAAAAAATATATAATTAAAATAGATTATTAAAAAATAAAATTTTATGATATAATAGTGATGATATTGGTTCTATAAATATGAAATATTCTTGATATTAATCCTTAAAATTTTATTTTTGGATATTAATCCTATAATTTTAAATTTTTTAGGATATCAATTTTGGTCTTATGAAAATTGTTTGGCAGTACAAAAATTTAATTTATAGGACAAATATGAAAACAATGTAATTCATATGGACTGAACTCAAAATTTTATCAAATATAATTATTATATCACTTTAAATATTAAAAAAATATATCTTTGAAAAAATAAGAAAACATCAATAAAGAGATCATATTGTGATTTTATTTTTAATACGGTACAAATTAAATGATCATGGCGTTGGAAAATAATAAAACTTTTTAAAATTATAAATTATACAATTCATTTTTTAGAAAATATTTCATGTATTTGCAATTGTATTATATTATGTTAGATCCAACATTAATGAGAAGTCACTATTATAATTATTTAAATATATGAACAATTATTATGCATTGATTTAGAAGATGTCAATTAAAAATGATTATTTCTAGCATAAAAATTATTTATTGTTATTTAATATTAATTTGTTAGCTTTTTTTAGATTAAAATAATTATTTCATCAATAAAGGTCATTTAAGTTTTGGACTTTTTCAAATTCGTGAAAAAACAATTACTACATAAATTTAAACAATACTCTTAATTACTCCTCCAATTTGGGGACAGTATATGTCACTTCAATTTGTTTCCAGTGTCTTTAATTTAGATAATTAACACTGTTGGTCCTGAAATGAGTACAATCAGTGTATGGGGGGGAATACACTAATGTCAGATTTTTCTGAAAGACTCAGAAAAATGCTCTAACACTCTCAGTCAGGATTTCCTGAATTACTCAGTATGCTGAAGGTCCACAGGGGCAGCAGGGACAGTTCAGTAACGAGTCAGATAAGCTGAGTGTGAGTAATGTGCTCGGAAGCTCAGTAGAGATAATAAACCTACTGACTGCTCGGAAGCGGGTCAGTTGGACTACTATCTCAGTGAGCTTGAGTACGTGCGGAAGGTGAGCCCTTAGTTTCTACTCGTTTTAGTTTCTGAAAACATTTTCTCTGAGTTGCTTAGTAAACTGGTGGTTAAGGCTGAGTGCACAGTATTAAGATTCAGGATGATTGATTCAGTCCTGCATATAAAAACAATGCAGAATGTTCAGTTTAGAATGATGACAGTTATGATCCTGAACAAAACAGTAAATCAGCACACAAGGGTCTTTTTAACGTGGTTCGGAGATAACCAACTCCTACGTCCACGACCTGATTTAACAGGAAGCTATCCTCAAAACCCTGAGGATAGGTACTTGGTTTTTACGTTCCAAGGGACAAGAATAGCCAACTTCCTCTCTTAGGAACTGACCCCTGAGCGTTTTACAAGTCCCAGTCCTTCTAACCAACCAATCTCACACCCTGAGTGGTTTGGTATTCTGGTTTCCAACTAAGATAGCTCTAGCAATACAAAACAATGCTAAATATTAGAACTATCGATCTAAGCAAATACAGAGAGAATCCTACTACATCACTAGGGAAATTTAATTGCAGAGTGTTGCTTATAGTATGCTTTGAGTGCTTGGATTCTTGAGAGCTTTCGCTTGGAAATTTCCCGTTAGCCTTGAATGGGTGCAAGGCTCTCCATATTTATAGGCAAGATTCAAAATAGATCCCTTGGAGGAGATCAAATCAAATCTTTCCTCTTTAGGGTGGTTGTAGGCTAGAAGTACCGTTTGACCTAATCGCCATGCTTATTCTGGCAAGTTTGTCCCACCGCCTGCAACTCTGCGACGCATTAAATGCCGCATTAAATACTGCGCAGACTCCGTACACACGTGTCGAAAGATCATTGGCTCTCCGTTCTAACGGCTAGTTGACTTTCAGCCATTTGTCCTTCCTTGTACATTCATTACTCTGAGTTTCTTATTAATAACTCAGTCAGAATGTTTATCCCATTGGAGTCTTACTGACATTCTCTTTGTCTCTTGTCCCGTAGCGTAAATAACCTTTTTGCTTTGGACTTACATGATTCAGGTAAACTGAACCAAGGCCTAAGTCAGGTCTTAAGTGCATTCAGCACAGCCTGATAGGTTATTCAGCCAAATATGTGTAACCTTTTTGCTTTGGACTTACATGAGTCAGATAAACTGACTCAAGGCCTGGGTCAGGTCTTAAGTGCATTCAGCACAGCCAGATAGGTTAACACTTACTCTTCACTAACTAACTTCTGTCCTGAGTATGCTTAGTGTACTCAGTGGAAACATCAGCCAATGGTACTTCAGGATTGTCTTCAGGACGGATCATCAAGCTTCGTTCTTCAGCTTCATTTCAGGCAATCTTCAGCAAGACTAACTCTGACTTCTTCAGGATGGATTGCACATCAGACTTCAGTAAATTGGGGTTGACTCCAATATTCTTCAGTCTTCAGCGAGTTCCCCCAGAACTGAATTCCTACCTGACTATCCTGAACTAGACAAACCTGAACAACTATACTTAGGCAAATTCATCAGGGGTTTTGGGATCTAATCAAAATACTCAGATTGTCCCAACAATTTCCCCCTTTTTGGTGATGCCAAAACCCTTAAGCAAATTCCTATTCATCTATACAATCAACTGACTTAGTCAGTGAAATAGGTTCAGCACCTTCTGATAAACTAGGCACTTAGTCTATAAGATGAGAACAGGGAATGGGTTAGTACAGTTCTTGATAAGGATTCAGAAAAGTAAATTCAGGAGTCAACAAGAAGTTGTACTCAGGAAATTGAAATAACTTCATTGATTGATATGGGAATTACAGTTATCCTGAAGCTATTACAATTCCTGAACAACTATTTCCTGATCTATTCCTCATCCTTATTCCAAGCAGCTTGAGGAATTTCATACATCTCCAAAACTCGGTTCAGGACCTGCTTCATCCTGTTCCGATCACCAACGGCCCCGGCAGCGCGTCCTACTCTGACGACTTCTTCAGATATTGCTTTCCGGTCCAGTTGCTTGGAGTTCCTGAAGAGTGGAGGAGGGTACTTTATGAATTCCGGAGGAGCAATCTCTACACCTTCAGTGTCAGCATGTCTGATTATTTCAGCCCATAGATCCGGATGCTCCTGTGCCATCCAGTGATGGAGTATGACGTCTTTTTCTTCAGATTGATCGTCCCATAACCCAACCACATAGAATAGGTAAGCCCACCTATTCCGGATCGAAATCCATACCTCCAGCATCTCTATCGGAATAAAATCCTCAACAAACTGAAGTGGAGGAGGACCTTGATCTGGATTGACCACCAACTTCCTCTGAGTCTTCATTCGAGATCCAGAAGGCAGAGTTTTCTTCTTCTGAACTTGCGAAGTCAGGTACTCATTGGACTCTTTTAATCGTTGGATCTGACTGAGCAGCGAAATCTCATTCATCTTCGCTATCTTCTCCTATTCAGTCATCACCATCTTCTTCTAAGTGGTCAACCCAGGGTGCATCTGTTCCTCCATCTCCTTGTACAAAAGTTCCAGTGCGGGATCCTCAGAGGACTTCAACCTCTTTGGATCTGAACCTTCAGCAGCTTCAATGGCAGCTACGGACCTAGTCCTTTTTCTGTCCGCAGCTTTCAGTTCAGGGGGGAAGTCCTTCTTCTTTGCTTTCCCAGCAACTATTTGCTTCTTCCCTTCCCCCTTTTTGGCATCATCGTCATTGATTCGGCCAACGACCTCGTTTACTGACTCTGCCAATAAAGTGAACTGACTGTCCATCTCAGTTTGCTTTGCCTGCAGTTGCCCTATTTGCCCTGCCATCATCCTCAGATCAACACTGAGCGCATCAACAGCTGAATTATGTTCTTTCTTCAGCCGTGCTTCGAAGCTCGTCATTGGGTTTTCCAGGGCAGAGGCAATTTCCATCTTCTCTTGTGCAGACATCTCACTCAGCAGCTCATCCTTTAGTTCAGCCTTCAGCTTGGCCAGCTTTTCATCAACCAGTTGATCAATCTTTTCAGGCAGTTGTTGATCAAGAAAAGTGCAAGCTTGTTCTCCTGCTGAGTTTGCGCATCAGAGACCATTTGATTGCAGCTTTGAATGGCCCCTTTTGCTTGCTCAGTGATAACAGTGAGATCTACTGAGTGTTGAGTCCTGACTTCTCCAAGAAGGTCAATGGCTGCATGCATATCAGTTCCCATCCCATTCAGGTCATGATCCAGCCTATTCATTTTCTTATTCAGCACTTCAGAATTTGAACCAACCAGGCTTGTTTTTCTCTCAACGAGGATTACCCTTCTGTGAAGATTGGCAAGGGCTCGTGAGGAGTTCTAAACATATAGTGACTCGGGGGTGATCCATTTTCCTTTTACTCGGACCAGACCTGTTGGACCCTCTCCTGAAGCCTCCGCAGTCCCGGGTCCCAGGACTGCTTCATCGGCTGGTGCACTGACCCCTTCAGTGCCACCTTGCTGAGCATCATCAGCAATCATAACAACCTCTTTCTCAGCTTCCTTCTCCTTCTCTTCTCTCTGAGGCTCGGGCTCAGGATAGATGCGTCGGACTGTTCTGATGAAGTCTGCCATCTTGATCAGATGATGCAAGGAATTTGCCTCAAAGTGATCAAAGAGAGCAGCTTCAGATTCAGCCATATTGTCCCATCCTCTGGACTCTCCAAGCTGACATAGTTCAGGCCAGGTGGCACTCCTGATCATGGCATAGGTGCGAAGTTGCACAACAGCCTCCTTCTGAGCATCTGAGAGGTCAGGAAACCTTCTCTCCACCATCTCCGCCGCCGTTCCCCTTGCCACTATTTCAAAATCTGGCAATGTGTTCTCATCAGGCGCAGGGAAAGGCCATGGAACCTTAGCCTGAACTGCTTCAGCAACCTCCTGCTGAACTCCTTCCTCCTGAGCAGGTTTCCCCTGATCCTCACCCGAGGGGGCCTCCAAACCCTGATAAGTTGATGCAATGTCAAGGATCAGTGGGTTTGGATCAGTGGGTGCAACATCCGAAATGGCAGAGATAGGGGCGATTTCAAGAGCAGCCTGAGCTGATTCCCTCTCCGGATGTGCATGCTGAATCACTTCTTCAGCAGCCTTCTCTTCCACGAGCTTTTTCTTTCGCTCCTCTGACCCCGGATATAAGAATGTCAGCTTCTGTTACTTGGGTCCTGAGGGCTTAAGTTTTTCCTCCGCTGGCTTCGTAATATCGGACTCTGAAGATTTGCCCGCCTGAGCCTTTACTCTCCCAGTCGTGCTTGCCTGAGCCTTCTTCTTCTGAGTCCTCGGTCTTCTCTTGGTGCCAGCATCACTGGAATAAGCTCTAAAGAGATCTATCTTCGCTGGAATCTCGAGTGATTGGGCCTGATCCACATCACCGAGATTCAGGGTCTCCAAGATTAGAGAAATCTTGGTGCCAAAGTGCATTTTGGCCTCGAATGTCGCCTGACCCTCTGGTGAGTACTTGATTTTATTGGTCTCAGCTACCAGCAAATGGAGGAAGTAACCCTCCCAGTTAAAATTGTGCTCTGAGGCATCAGAGATCGCCATCATCGTATATAATTTTAGCCGGGAAATCTGCTCCAGCCCTCCAGCAATCCCCATCACTCCCTGACTAGTCAGGTCAAAGAAGTGACGATTCTCAGTCCTCAGCACAGATTTGTTCAGGCCCGACTTCAGGACCACATCACCATCGCAGAGGGACTGGAGATAATCCTTCTCAGTCCCAAACCCATAATGAACAGGGCTTCGTCCAGAGTTGGGAAGATTAAACACCTCCTTAATCTTCTCCCTGATATTGAGAGTGGCCCACCTCCTGGTCATCTCTTCCTCACCATTCTTCCCCTTCACACACGAAGTCAGGGGAATGTACGTCTCCCACTCCTGGGAATCCTTGTTCTGCGCCATTTTGAGATAGAAGGCGGGAACAAGACGGGGATGGAGTCTCTGGGATCTTGTAGTGATAAATTGCAGAAGTCCTGCATTTTCAAAAAGGTCCTTTACAGGCAAGATGTCAGGATGATTAGAGGTGAAGTCTCCAAATGGTTCCCAATGGATTTCGTTTCTGAGATGAAAAAGGTTCCCAAAGAACGAGTCCACAGAAGGAGAAGCCATGAATTTAATATGAAGATATGAAGCAAAACGGCAGAGAGAAATATATCAAGAAAGATTTGAGTGCATAAAGGTTGCAATAACAAAAACTTCCCTTATTTATACTAAAGTCCAGTGTTAATCGGATGGCTCAGAAAATTATGACTTATGAGATTCAATGGTTAAGATTAAAACGCAAGATGCATGAAGACTTTTTGGTTTTTAACAGTAATGAGTCCAAACTTTATCGAAAACTGTTCCCGCCCTCTATGCATTAAATGCGCGTCAGAGCATATCCGTATTTAATTCAAATAATTTTCATTAAATAATAACTAAATATTAAATGAATGGCTGGGATTAAATGACAAAATAAATTGATTTGACAATACGGCAAACAGTATCAAGGATGATGCACGCAAGATACGATGACTGAAAGAAAATCAGGAGACATACCAGTCAGTCAGATTTGTATTCTGACTGATACCACATTTGACCTATCAGGGTGACAAGCCTTGAATTCAGTGTCCTGAATCTTAATCAGTCTGTACTGATCATCCCTTTCATACTGAATGTTCCTCCTACAACCATTCACATTCTCTCTGATATTCCTTCATCCTGAGTCCTAGTTAGTCATTCCCCCTAACCTTATTCATTCTGATCTGAGATTCAGATTGAATCTCCTAAGCCTGGGTCAAGGAGTCCTAACTCTACTGATAACTCAACAAACCTGGTTTCAGGCAAAGCCTTAGTCAGGATGTCAGCTCTCTGTTTATCAGTAGGGACTCTCTCCATCCTGATGTCCTTCTTCTCAACATGATCTCTGATAAAGTGATGCCTGATGTCTACATGCTTACACCTTGTGTGTAAGACTGGGTTTTGGGATATGGCAATGGCACTATTATTGTCACAATAAATTGGGACTTCAGTGGCCTCAATTTGGTAGTCTCTCAGTTGTTGTTTCAGCCAAAGAATCTGAGAACAACAACTGTCTGCCGCCATATACTCAGCCTCAGTAGTAGATGTTGCAACACTGGTTTGCTTCTTTGAAAACCAAGAGATCAGTTTACTCCCTAGAAACTGACATGTGTCTGTAGTTGATTTCCTATCAAACCTACAGCCTCCATAATCTGCATCTGAATAGCCAGTCAGTTCTAGGTTGTCATCAGAGGGATACCAAAGTCCTAAATTGACTGTACCTCTCAGGTACTTCAGTATCTTTTTGGCACTCTCTAGATGACTCTTCTTTGGATCAGACTGATACCTTGCACACACTCTGACTGCATAAGTGATGTCAGGACGACTAGCAGTCAGGTACAATAAAGATCCTATCAGTGCCCTGTATTCAGTCTGATTTACTGAGTCTCCTTCTTTGTCAGGATCCAGCTTCTCATTTGTGTTCATGGGAATACGTGAGACTTTGCTGGACTGAACTCCGAATTTCTGAATCAAGTCCCTCGCATACTTGGACTGATTTATGAAGATTCCGGAGTCAGTTTGCCTGACTTGGAGAGCCAGAAAGAAATTCATCTCTCCGATCATTGACATCTCAAATTTCCCAGTCATCAGCTTGGAGAATTTCTCACAAAGCTTCAGATTAGGAGATCCAAAAATTATGTCATCCACATAATTCTGAACCAAGAGAATGTCCTCCCCTACGGATATTCGGAAGAGGGTCCTGTCCACTGTTCCTTTCACGAACCCGTGGTCTATCAGAAATTGGGATAGTGTATCATACCAAGCTCTCGGAGCTCGCTTCAGGCCATAAAGAGCTTTCTTCAGGTGATATACATTGTCACCAACTTCGAACCCTGGAGGTTGCTCAACATAGACCTCCTCGTTCAGTACACCATTCAGAAAGGCACTCTTTACATCCATCTGATACACTTTGAATTTCTTGAATGTTGCATATGCCAGAAACAACCTGATTGCTTCCAACCTTGCGACTGGAGCTAAGGTCTCATCATAGTCTATTCCTTCGGCCTGAGAGTAACCCTTTGCTACTAGTCTGGCCTTATTTCTGACAACAACATTCTTCTCATCCCTCTTGTTCTTAAAGACCCACTTAGTGCCAATAACATGTTGACTCCTAGGTCTCTCAACTAACTCCCAAACCTGATTTCGCTCAAACTGATTGAGCTCATCCTGCATGGCTAGGATCCAGTTGGGGTCAGCAAGAGCTTCTTCTATACTCTTAGGTTCCTGATCACTCAGGAAACAACAAAACATAGCACTCTCGCCAAAGGACAACCTAGTCCTGACCCCCTCATTGATATCACCAATGATATCAGCCAATGAGTGATCATCTAGCCATCGCCTCCTGCTGACGGGAGCACTGGGAGCTGTTGACGTTCCCTCGCCTGATCCTGAAACATTAGTCTCTAAAATAACAGGCAAAGAAGCGGAACGAGCAAGAACAGGGGATACTGAGTTATTTCCTGAAGGTTGGCCAATATCAGAGACATTGTTTCTCCCTACAGAGTTGGACTCAGTAACTGTCTCAGGTGCAGAAGCATCATCACCGACAGTACGTACCTCAGGTTGAGTCTGTCCCTCCGTCTGAGACTCAACATTCTCCGAGGCTGGGGCTTGTTGAGGGTTGGCCTGAGGTCCATCCTGATCTTCATCATCATAATCCCATCCTTTCGGAGCACTGACAAGTTTGATCTTGAATTCAGCATTTTTCAGACTCAGTCTTGTTACTCTCTTGGTAACCCCCTCAGTGTCAGGACTCGGAACCTGTTTCCTATGCACTCATGCTGACTCATCAAACACAACATGAGGTGTTTCCTCCACATAAAGAGTCCGACAGTTGTACACCCTGAAAGCTTTACTGACTGAGGAGTATCCTAAGAAAACTCCCTCATCAGATTTGCTATCAAAGGCTTTCAGCTGGTCTTTCCCATTGTTCAGGATGAAACACTTACACCCAAAAATATGGAAATAAGAGATGCGAGGCTTTCTCTTGTTCCAAGTTTCATAAGGTGTCTGAGCATGTTGTTTGTTCAGCATAGATCGGTTATGAGTGTAGCAAGCAGTATTGATTGCTTCAGCCCAGTACTTCTTGGGCAGTCCTGACTTAGCCAACATGGTCCTGGCAGCTTCCTTCAGGGTCCAATACCTTCTTTCAGCTACCCCATTCTGCTGAGGGGTCCTGGCTGCAGAAGTCTCATGAGCTATACCATGGTTAGTACAAAAGTCGGTTATAATAGAGTTTATAAACTCAGTTCCTCGATTTGATCGGATCCTGACTATGCTCTGACCCTGTTCAGTACTCAATTGCTTGAGTAACTCCGGAAGCTTGACCTGAGTCTCCTTCTTGTTCAGCAAGAAAATAACCCATGTATACCTGGAATAATCATCATCAACAACAAGGGTATATTTCCTACCATTTATGCTGACAGGAGTAACTGGAACAAAGAGATCCATGTGCAGGAGCTGAAGCACTCTGTCAGTTGAGAAGGCTTCTTTCTCTTTGAATGAGGCTTTGGTTTGCTTGCCTTCCTTACATGCTCCGCACACGTGGTCTTTGCTAAAAACTTCATTAGGTAGACCATCTACAAGAGAAAGTCTAGAAATTTTGTTAATAATTTTGAAGTTTAAGTGACTCAGGCGTTTATGCCAAAGCCAACTGAGCTCTGAGGAGCTCTTAGCGACCAAACAAGTTTCAGGAGGACTGCTCTTGAAGTCAGCAAAATATACATTGCCCCTCCTGATACCTGTAATTAGAACCTGTAGTGTAGATTTGTCCTTCACAAGACACATGTTAGATGTAAATTCTACACTATATCCTCAGTCACAAAACTGACTGACCGAGAGTAAGTTATGTCTCAGTCCCTCAACATATAATACATTCAGTACACGGAAAGAGCCAATAACAAGGGTTCTGAATCCCCTGGTGAAACCCTTAGAGTTATCACCAAAGGTTACCTGCGGGCATTCTTGAGCTACATAACCCTGGAGGAGATCACGAAATCCTGTCATGTGCCTGGAACACCCTGAGTCCAAGTACCAGTCCTTCATCAGATCCTCCTTCCTCTTCTTGTAGCCCACAGCGACCTGAAAAGAATCAGGCCTCAGGTACCCATCTCGTATTGGGTCCTACGGAGTCAGCCATACCCTTCGGAATCCAGATTTGTTTTACAATTCTGATAGCATCAGAAGTGTAAACCTGTCTCCCAGAAACATCAACATACACAGTCTTCTTCCTTTGTGCCTGGGAAGTTGAGGGTGTATGGGTATCAGCCTGAGGTTCAGGAGCCCTGAATTGGTTCCTGGGGGCGGGCCTCATGTTCCTCTTTGGCCTGGGTGCATTGGGCTGGGGTCTGTCCTGAGAAGGAGCAGCTCTGGCCTGACCTCTTGGCACTTGAGGTCTGGTCTGAGTGTTATTGGAGTCAGGTCTCCGTTGCCTTTTAGAGGCCACCTGGTTTGTCCTTCTCCTTTGAGGATTGGAACGCTCCTGATGGGCTCTGTGCCCTGCCTGAGGTGTCTGGACCTCAGTAGTCCTTGGCTTTGCCTGAGGCCTCCTCTGACTGGATTTCCTTCCACCCTGAGCATTTCCAGGCTGGGCCTGAGAAGTGCTAGGAGCAGAGTTCTTCCCAGCTTGAGGATTCCTAGGCTGAGCCTTGGAGTTTCCTTGGTCTGTCTTCCTCGACTCAGGATGAGGAGCCTTGGCCTTTCCCTTAGGTTTTGGCCTTGGTTCCTCAGTCCTTTGGCTGACAGGTTCAGCAGGCATTTTCTCCTTCCCTTTGCCTTTATCCTGACGAGCAACACTTGGGCTCTTGTCGTCAGTTTGGGCATGGACAAACTTCTTCTGAGAGTTGCTCCCTGAAGCACCTCTCTTCTTCTTGCCCTTTGGGTCTTTTGAGGCATCATAGCCTAACCCAGCTTTAGCACCATCGGTCAGCTGAGAGAAACTTGTTAACTCATCCACCACTTGGGTAGATGTGTATAACTTCTTCAGCTTAACCTCAAGATGCCCATTTGTTTCTTTCAGGGCCTCAATTTCAGTGGTGTACTGAAGCACCAACTCTTTATGAGCTTTCTCTTTTGAGATCAGCTCAAGATCCCAAGCAGTTTGCTCAGCACAAAGGCAAGTTTGCCACTCAGTTTCGAACATCACTCTTAGAGCAATTCGCTCAATCATTAGCTGTTCCTGAGCGAGGAACAGATCAGTATCACGAGTCTCAATCAGCGAGCTGATTACACCTTTCAGTCTTTCAACCTCCAGTGGAGCTTCATCATGCTTGTTCCGAGCATGAAGCAGCTCTTCCTGGAGATGTACTAATCTGAGAGCTTCCTTAGTATCTCTCACTCTGAGAGACTCAGTTAACCGATCGTTCTCCCCACTCAGTTGTGCATTCACATCCACTGTGTGAGTATGAGTTTCCTGCAGCCTTGAGAAGTCAACCATCAATTGCTCTAGAGCGAGCTGAAGGTCTAGTTCTCCTGCTGAGTCTGAGCTAAACTCAGGTGCGTGATCAGGAGAAGAAGCATAAGAACATACCTAATCATCTGCCATCAGGCAGAGGTCATCATACTCCTCATTGGAGAAGAGTTCAGGGGACCGGCGTCCTGGGCCGTCTGAATATGAGGAATCCTCGGTAAGCAAAGCTCTCCGGTCTGATGCCCTGAGCTCTCTCTTGGTTCTCCGATCCTCACGCTCACGAGCACTGAGCTCCGGACAATCATACTGATAGTGTCCGGTCTTCTTGCAGTGGTAGCACTGATCTACATCAGAAGCAAACTTCTTATCAGTGTACCTTTTGTCTGATGACTCCCTCCTGCTCCCTGATGATCGTTCAGGTTTGGAGCTGGATCTTCTGGGCTCATCATCTCTCCTCTTCTTATCTCTGTGCCGCTCAGGCTCATTGCAATCTCTCCTGGAATCTGAACCCCTCCTCTCTTCTCTTCGGGGGCTCGATCTCCTAGGGCTGGAGTACCTGCGATCACAGCTGTCAGTATAAAATTTCTTATACCTTCCGAATCGAGAGTTTAGTTTCTCGAAATGCCGCGCCATCAGGCTGTATTCCAAGGCCAACTCATCTTTGTTCATGTCCTTAAGAGACTTAGAACCAGATCCAGCCTCAGGCTTAGGAGTAGCTTTAAGAGCCACACTCTTTTCCTTTTCAGGAGTCTTCCCCTCACTAACTTCCTCACTGACAACACCCTTCTTCTTCCTCTTATCGAGGTCGAATTCCAGAGCCTTTAACTCTGAGAATAGGTGAGAGTGAGTAATGTTGGTAAGATCCTGAGTGTTCTTCAACAAGATCACTCATGTGTCCCATCTTTCAGGGAGACAGTTCAGGATTTTAGAAGACACCTCCCACTTGGGAAACTCCTTCCCAAGGGTTGCTAGCTCGTTCATCATCTTAATGAACCGAGCTTCCATCTGATCGATGGACTCTCTCTCTAACATCCGGAAGGCCTCAAACTTCCTGATTGCAAGATCTCTCTTGTTCTCCTTGATCTTTTCTGATCCCTCACTCATCTCTCTCAAGGCATCCCAGATCTCCTTTGCAGTTTTAAGGTGCATGAGCCTGACCGAATTCTCATAAGAAACGGTGTGGAGTATAATATTCTTAGCAACATTTTCCAGACCAATTTGCTTAATCTGATCAGAATTAAGCGCGGACCTCTCCACTTCTTCATCTCCGGCAGCTGGAACAGGAACATTGCCAGCAACAGGCCAGGTCATCTGAAGATTCCTCATGAATTTGATCGGACCCTGCTGAATCACCAAAGGCATCTGATCATGAATGGAATAGAGATGTGCGAGTACCCTGAATTTCCAATAGTCATAATTATCAATAGAGAATTCAGGAAGATTACCCTCGAGGTGTTTAGAAACGGATGCCATGATATGCAGTTTTCAGAAACAAGATCTGTTCAGTAGACCACCAAAAGTTTCTCCTCAGAAACTGTTGGTAAACAAAGTCAGTGGTCTTTTGAACCACTGCTCTGATACCACTTGTTGGTCCAGAAACGAGTACAATCAGTGTATGGGGGGAATACACTAATGTTAGATTTTTCTGAAAGGCTCAAAAAAATGCTCTAACACTCTCAGTCAGGATTTCCTGAATTACTCAGTATGCTGAAGGTCCACAGGGGCAGCAGGGACAGTTCAGTAACGAGTCAGATAAGCTGAGTGTGAGTAATGTGCTCGGAAGCTCAGTAGAGATAACAAACCTACTGACTGCTCGGAAGTGGGTCAGTTGGACTACTATCTCAGTTAGCTAGAGTACGTGCGGAAAGTGAGCCCTTAGTTTCTACTCGTTTTAGTTTCTGAAAACATTTTCTCTGAGTTGCTTAGTAAACTGGTGGTTAAGGCTGAGTGCACAGTGTTAAGATTCAGGATGATTGATCCAGTCGTGAATATAAAAACAATGCAGAATGTTCAGTTTAGAATGATGACAGTTATGATCCTGAACAAAACAGTAAATCAGCACACAAGGATCTTTTTAACGTGGTTCGGAGATAACCAACTCCTACGTCCACGAAGCTATCCTCAAAACCCTGAGGATAGGTACTTGGTTTTTACGTGCCAAGGGACACGAATAGCCAACTTCCTCTCTTAGGAACTGACCCCTAGGCGTTTTACAAGTCCCAGTCCTTCTAACCAACCAATCTCACACCCTGAGTGGTTTGGTATTCTGGTTTCCAACTAAGATAGCTCTAGCAATACAAAACAATGCCAAATATTATAGCTATCGATATAAGCAAATACAGAGAGAATCCTACTACAACACTAGGGAAATTTAATTGCAGAGTGTTGCTTATAGTATGCTTTGAGTGCTTGGATTCTTGAGAGTTTTCGCTTGGAAATTTCCCGTTTGCCTTGAATGGGTGCAAGGCTCTCCATATTTATAGGCAAGATTCAAAATAGATCCGTTGGAGGAGATCAAATCAAATCTTTCCTTTTTTGGGTGGATGTAGGCTAGAAGTACTGTTTGACCTAATCGCCATGCTTATTCTGGCAAGTTTGTCCCACCGCCTGCAACTCTGAGACGCATTAAATGCCGCATTAAATGCTGCGCAGACTCCGTACACAAGTGTCGAAAGATTATTGGCTCTCCGTTCTAACAGCTAGTTGACTTTCAGACATTTGTCCTTCCTTGTACATTCATTACTCTGAGTTTCTTGTTAATAACTCAGTCAGAATGTTTATCTCATTGGAGTCTTACTGACATTCTCTTTGTCTCTTGTCCCGTAGCGTAAATAACCTTTTTGCTTTGGACTTACATGATTCAGGTAAACTGAACCAAGGCCTAAGTCAGGTCTTAAGTGCATTCAGCACAACCTGATAGGTTATTCAGCCCAGTATGTGTAACCTTTTTGCTTTGGACTTACATGAGTCAGATAAACTGACTCAAGGCCTGAGTCAGGTCTTAAATGCATTCAGCACAGCCTGATAGGTTAACACTTACTCTTCACTGACTAAGTTCTGTCCTGAGTATGCTTAGTGTACTCAGTGGAAACATCAGCCAATGGTACTTCAGGATTGTCTTCAGGACGGATCATCAAGCTTCGTTCTTCAGCTTCATTTCAGGCAATCTTCAGCAAGACTGACTCTGACTTCTTCAGGATGGATTGCACATCAGACTTCCGTAAATTGGGGTTGACTCCAATATTCTTCAGTCTTCAGCGAGTTCCCCCCGAACTGAATTCCTACCTGACTATCCTGAACTCGACAAACCTGAACAACTATACTTAGGAAAAATTCATCAGGGGTTTTGGGATCTAATCAAAATACTCAGATTGTCCTAACAAACACCGTTCTCATAATTAATTTAAATGAATATTAATCTAAACAACCGTCAACAGTTTACATATAAAAATCTAGATTAATAATAATTAATACAATCAAATTAAATACATTTTCAATTTTATATTTAACAATACTGAGTAATACATTAATTACTTTCATTTCTGCACGAAAAATGAAATTTATGAAAAAAATTATTAATTCCAACCTTTACTAAAAACTTAATTCACCCTTATTTAATTCTAACATTTATTAATTCCACCATTTACTAAAATCTTAACATTTTAATATAATATTACGTGGGTTTTTTGTAGTATTTTCATACTAAAATTTGTATTTTTATTGTAATTATACATAACTAATAAATTATTATTTTAATATTTTAAAACATAAATATTAATATTTAATTTATTATCAAATTAAATTCATATTATATAGTTAGAATTATTATTATACTACTATTTTAAAATAAATATATTGCTACATGTACATAAATATATATAATTGCAACATACTACTTACTAAATATATTAATTGTCACATGTACATATATATATTGACTTTACAATGAAAAAATATGTGACAATGAAAGTATAAAAATTTAACACACAATCAAAATGCACAAAGAAAAACTGTCACATAAGCAAAGAAAACTATCAATTAGTATACTGAAGGATTTACAAAATTATTCTCAACTTTCATTAGTAATACAATCCAAAATTAAAATTAATTTTGTTTTTTATTTTTAATGTGTAATACGTTTATATATCAATAAATCAATTAAATCATGTTATATTATTTATGTGTAATACTCATATTTCCAAATTTATAGCATGTAAGTAATATATTTATTTTACCCAATAATTTTTAGTTTGAACACACAATTAACTTTTAAAAAATAAATTTTTAAATTTTTTTTAATTATATTTAATGACACATATTATCTAAAGATAATTTATTTATTTAAGATTTTTTTAAAAGATTTGAGCAAATTATTAAAAGCAAATTATAGATGCAAATTTGTTTATAATAAAGTGATTAAATAAAAATATAAACGCAATTTCTCGATGTCAAATGAAAATAAATAGTATTGCTTTTATTATAGTCAAATTTCACGGCCATTTCACTGACTACGTGTGTATTGCTTTTCAAATTTGATTAAATTTCTTTTATTATGCAAATTTACTATTCAAATCACATTTCATTTGCTAATACCTAATAAAAGTAAATTATAGACACAAATTTAAAACAATTAAATTCAAATTTAAAGCGAATTAAATATTTATTTTATAAAATTTATATTTATTGATAGCAAATTTAATTAATATTTATTGATACTATCTATCCGTGCGTTGCACGAAAGTCAATCGTATATATATTTCATGAATATCGCACGAAAAATAAAAAACAAAAGCAAATAAAAGTAAATTATATAAACGCAAATTTAAAAGCAATTAAATGCAAATTTAAAGCAAATTTAATTTTTATTTTAGTAAATTTATATTTATTATAGCAAACTTAAAAAATGAAAGCAAATTAATAGCAAATTTATTGATTGTAAAAATAAAAGTAAATTCATTTTTGTATATATTTATTGATAGTAAATCAATGAAATCAAATTTATTTTAGTAAATATTTAAATATTTAATTAGACTTACTGTATGCCATCAATTTACTAAAAAAAAATTTTATTTCATCAATTTTTATGTCGGTGATTGATGATTTGGTAAAAGGATTTTTACGTGTGTTTTGCTAATAACATAGTTAACATCGCACTATTTTGTTTAATTATATTTAATAACACATATTATCTATACATAATTTCTTTATTTAAGAATAGATTTTTAAAGATTTGAGTCACGTCTATACGTGAATATTAGTGTATTTAAATTTTATGCTTACGTGATTGATAATTTATTTTTTATTAACTTCACATATCCCACCGTAAAATAGGAAATAAATGATTCATTAAATTGGTCAATCTTCTCGTATTAATTCCTTGTTTTTTCAATTTTAATCTTCTCATATTAATTTTGATTACTCGAGTGGAATTAGGAATTCACCAAAATTATGTTTTTAATCAGCAGAGATTATAAAATGATCCATATTCCATAATTTTTTTCTATTTGAATTAACATTTGACTTTGGTAGGGTTTATTTAGATACTTGATTTCATATAACATTAGAAAAAAAATCAATTAAGAAAAAATAAAATTCTCTAGAAAAATAATGATTTAATTACACCAAGTGTATAAGTGGTCATGATTTAACTTAAATTTATAAATTCAAATATAGACAATGGGTATATCTAATATTTTCACGTTAGACTTGTAATCTCTTAATCAATAATGTGGCGGATTGACAGTGTTCTTGCTGTTCCTCATGCATTTGAGGATAAATTAATAAAATCCTATGTACCGACTGAGTCAAAAATTAAGATATTTTCACTCCCGATAAGTTTAGTTAGATATGAAATGAGAATTTGTTGTTAATGTGATTGCTCTCTTTTGTCTCAAATGTACAAATCAAGAACAGATTGCAGTTGATATATTTTTTCCGGGTTGAAATATATACGTTAAATGACCTATTACCCTCTAAAGAAAAAATATCTTATGAGACATGCAATAAGAAGTGTGATGTGAACATGCTCCTTTGACCCTTGGACTATATTTCTTTTGAGATTTAGTAGATTTTCAAATATGGATTTAATTTCAAACACTGTTACAAAATGCAGTGGACTTTTAAATAATGAAAAATAGTAATGGTGTACTTTGGTTGATATTTAAGTAGGGTAGGATTTAACTTAATGTAAAATCGATGTGTATGGGTGTAATATTGTATTATTATCATGTTATTGTTTATTTTAAGTATTATGGTTAAATGTTTATGCGATGATGGAAGTTGTAAAAGTGAGAAGAAATATGTGTAAAGTGATAAATAAATGAACGTAAGAATAAAAAAATAAACAAAAAATAATATTATCTGGGAATATTCTTAAAAAATAACCCAACATACAATACATACATATTTTTCAATTTAAACAAACATGCACTATAGGATTTAAACCAAATATTTCTTTTATCTTCAAAAAATAAATTTAAACACAAATACAATACATTGAAAAATAAATCAACATACAATAACAATTTCTTCTCGTGATTTGGAGACGCCCCTCTTCTAAATTGTAACAACTTAACTGTTATCTATGAGCTTAAAAAGTTATAACTGAATAATTGAAATTGGATGAAAGTTATGAAAGTTGAATAAGCTTGTGGTATATATAGATATATAATTCGTAACGCTTTCATGAAAAAAGCCACGAAATTATGAAATTGATTTGTAACAATTCCATGAAAAAAGCTTACCATATAAAATTGATAGATAGATCCAACGGCTGAGATAAAATTTGAGAAAACGATCTACGGCCCAAATGAAATGGCGCCAAAACTATAAAAGGTAAAATAGCTCCTATTATATATTTATGATTACATTATATATATTATTTTTATTTTATTTTATTTTTATACATAAATTAATATTTTTTACAATAAAATGATACATGTAAAAATAAAATAACATAATTATAATTAAAGAGAACTTACATAAATTAATACAAACACCTACATAATTATAATATTTAAAGTAGAACAATTACATAAAATATTAGATTAAATAATTGATGCCTATTGTAATTGTTGGTCCCGAAACGAGTATAATCAGTGTATGGGGGGGGAATACACTGATGTCAGATTTTTCTGAAAGACTCAGAAAAATGCTCTAACACTCTCAGTCAGGATTTCCTGAAGTACTCAGTATGCTGAAGGTCCACAGGGGCAGCAGGAACAGTTCAGTAACGAGTCAGATAAGCTGAGTGTGAGTAAAGTGCTTGGAAGCTCAGTAGAGATAACAAACCTACTGACCGCTCGGAAGCTAGTCAGTTGGACCACTATCTCAGTGAGCCAGAGTGAGTGCGGAAAGTGAGCCCTTAGATTCTACTCGTTTTAGTTTCTGAAAACATTTTCTCTGAGTTTGCTTAGTAAACTGGTGGTTAAGGCTGAGTGCACAGTATTAAGATTCAGGATGATTGATTCAGTCCTGAATAGAAAAACGATGCAGAATGTTCAGTTTATTATGATGACAGTTATGATCCTGAACAGAACAGTAAATCAGCACACAGGGGACTTTTTAACGTGGTTCGGAGATAACCAACTCCTACGTCCACGACCTGATTTAACAGGAAGCTATCCTCAAAACCCTGAGGATAGGTACTTGGGTTTTACGTGCCAAGGGACACGAGTAGCCAACTTCCTCTCTTAGGAACTGACCCCTGGGCGTTTTACAAGTCCCAGTCCTTCTAACCAACCAATCTCACACCTTGAGTGGTTTGGTATTCTGGTTTCCAACTAAAATAGCTCTAGCAATACAAAACAATGCTAAATAATAGAGCTATCGATCTAAGTAAATACAGAGTGAATCCTACTACAACACTAGGGAAATTTAATTGCAGAGTGTTGTTTATAGTATGCTTTGAATGCTTGGATTCTTGAGAGTTTTCTCTTGGAAATTTCCCGTTAGCCTTGAATGGGTGCAAGGCTCTCCATATTTATAGGTAAGATTCAAAATAGATCCGTTGGAGGAGATCAAATTAAATCTTTCCTATTTTAGGTAGATTGCAGGCTAGTAATGCTGTTTGACCTACCCGCCATGCTTATTCTGGTAAGTTGTCACATCACCTGCAACTTTTGAGACGCATTAAATGCCGCATTAAATGCTGCGTGGACTCCGTACATACGTGTCGAAAGATCATTGGCTCTCCGCTCTAACGGCTAGTTAATTTTCAGACATTTGTCCTTCCTCGTACATTCAATACTCTGAGTCTCTTGTTAATTACTCAGTCTGAACGTGTGTCTTAATGGAGTCTTACTGACATTCTTTTTGTCTCTTGTCCCATAGCATAAATAACCTTTTACTTTGGACTTACATGATTCAGGTGATCTGAACCAAGACCTAAGTCAGGTCTTAAGTGCATTCAGCACAGCCTGATAGGTTATTTAGCCCAGTATGTGTAACCTTTTTGCTTTGGACTTACATGATTCAGGTAAACTGAACCAAGACCTAAGTCAGGTCTTAAGTGCATTCAGCACAGCCTGATAGGTAACACTTACTCTTCACTGACTAAGTTCTGTCCTGAGTATGCTTAGTGTACTCAGTAGAAGCATCAGCCAATGGTACTTCAGGATAGTCTTCAGGATGGATCTGCAGGCTTCGTTCTTCAGCTTCAGTACAGACAGTCTTTAGCAGAACTGACTCTGACTTCTTCAGGATGGATTGCACATCAGACTTCAGTAAATTGGGTCGACTCCAATATTCTTCAGTCTTCAGCATGATCCTCCTGTACTGAATTACTAACCTAACTATCCTGAATTATTTTATCCTGAACAACTATACTTAGGCAAATTCATCAGGGGTTTTGGGATCTAATCAAAACACTCAGATTGTCCCAACAGTAATTTTATTTTTTATTGTAATTTAAATTACAGTTGTAATATTATATTAAATTTTCAATTTAAATTTGTATGAAAATTTTATTCAATTTAAACTATTATAAGTACAAAAAAATCATTTAAAATGAATATAAAACAATATTATATTATAGTTTTAAAAAAAATAGAGTTGACGGTTGGAAGTGAGGTGTTGTCTCTATTATAGAGTAGAACTGAATTGACTCCAAAATAGAGACAAATGCTTGAGATGGTCTTAGAGACTCTATATGTTCAGCTTTGTCTTTATCTATCAGTGCTGATTAGTTCAATTATTTAAGAAAATTTAATAAATGAAATCATTTCATGTATTGTTTTAAATTTAGATTTTTAGATAAAATGTAATTCTTTCATATGAACATAGACTCGCTCAAATATAAATAACTATATAAATATATAATAACACTAGTTTGTAATTGTGGTTGCTGAATCTTGCAAATACGTATTGGGTTAAAACAATGAATATTATAGAGAATATCAGTTGCATTCTAAACCTGGCAAAACTGCCCTACCAGCTTCATCAAGATTTCTTCAATATAATTATAATGTGACGCTTTATCTTCGACTTTATTTTTATGGTCACCCGGCCATACCATAAAATATACTTGCACTTAATTATAATTATACTCCACTTTTTTAAAACTTATCCAATATATTGAAATATTTAATGCACTACACATATTTTCGACCAAAGGGAGAGAGAGACTCGTCATCCACTGATTAGCTGAAATAATTCATATGATTAGAGAAGGAATTATTTAAATTAATATATACGTATATACACTGTTGGACTGGAAAAGGATTAAATTAATAATTGATGGCAGAAGAATTAAATTATTACAGCTCTTGTATGCTCGAATTTTCACTTTCCATTTTAAATTAGTGTTAAATTTTTTTTGCTTCACGTTCTAAACTCGGGAGGTGGTGTAAACTAAAGTGATAGATTTTAATTAGTGTTAAATTAGTATATAGTAGTGAGATTTTAATTATTAAGTGATAGATTTGTATTAAATCTTAGTATTTGGTAGTAAATAATTAAAAATAGATTATTTTTATATTTTTGTTTGGTAGGATGTAGTTGATGTAATTTAATATTTATTTTTAATGATCTAATTTTTTTATTGGTATTTGACAAGAAATATATGTGTTAATATTTGAGTAAAAATATTTCTCTCAATTCCTTATCTCAACTACTATTAACAATTTATTTCTAATACCACATCCATGGTGAGATACCTACTACGATGGTAACAGTAGAAATGAAGTTAAAAATGTGTATTAGAACTTCCGACCCGTGAACAATAACGGGTCGGAAAGTTCTTCTACTGTCTACCAAACAACTGATTTAAAGTGTAAAAACCCCCTTATCTCACCTTATTCTAACCTACCAAACACAGCCTAATACAATAAAATTATGTTTGGTTTCTAGGATTCGAGCTCAAGATTAAATCATGGTTCGATATTTGAATTTACCTTAATCCTACAAAAAAGGGATAATTGATCCCAACTATTACATCGGATTAATTTTAAGAAAATAATCTTAAATACCAAACACATACTATTTTAAAGTTAAGATTGCAATCAATACAATCAATTGAAATTATATCATACTCAATCTATCATATATAGAAAACCAAACAACTCCTAAAATGATACAATCTCTCCTAAAATTCAAAATTTATAGAGCATTCGTATAGATTCCTAACAGATGATATGTTTCACCCCAATACTCTGTTACACAATATAAGAAATGCACATGAGACTACCTCATTAAATTAATATTGTCAATTGCATATTTTTTATTATTAATCCTATAATTCGAAACATTCAAAATGATATTTCTTATATTACTAATTTTCTTAATTTATCAATCCAAACATACTACTTAACTTACAAATAACAATTTCGAGATTATAATTTTGATTAATTCTATGTTGAGTTATATATGTTGTTTATTGAATCAATTTGAACGTGAATTGACAATGTGAATGTATATTTTTAAGGGGAAGATGAAATTAATAATTGAGGACGAAATGGCGTTTTTTAATTCGGCCCTCAAAGTCGCGTTTGCCTCATGTAAATTTGATGAGTAATTGAGGGTCCCCAATATGTTGGACAAACACAATCAATTAATTAAACGCCATATTTTTTGATTAAATAAGTAGTTAAATAATCTATTCCAAAACAAAGCTGTTAAAGAATAAATATCGTAACTTAAGCATCAAAACTAAACGTATACTTGGACTGTTACACCCCAACTGTCAACTATATAAAAATATATTGAATATTAAATAATAAATATTAATAGTAATAATGGATTGGAGAGTTAAGACGCGTTTGTTTTTGATTAGCTGACATGATTATTAATGAGAATATATATTGATTGATTTTGCAGTGTGAAAGTGGTTGTCCTTGATTCACGCTGTGAAGCACATGCTACGTGTACGTCAGCTGCAAATCTTAATTATTGTTTAGGAGAATAATAATTATATATAATAATGGGGGAATATGAAAGAATTTGAACAAGGCAATTAAGGTATATTGATTGGGGTCTGCTGTTAAAATGGGACTGAGATATGGAGATCCGAGGAAGGAGGAACAGCAGCTATAGAGAGAGAAACATGTGAATAGTTGATATGATGATGCACATGCCCTCCCTCTTTTACCTGATCCGCATATACTCCACCCCACCCTCAAAATATTTGATCCTTTGGTTTGGACATATTCTTAAAAATGTGAAATGAAATTGATAAAATAAAGATATTTTTGTTTTAGGAAAATCGATAAACATGAAGAACGAAGAACACATAATTTGTTGACTCAGTTCACCTGAAAGGCTACATCTGGGGGCGTACCAAGCCAGGAGATTATTCCACTATATTTGTGCATGAGATCCCTTTATATAAGTTACAAACTAGGGTTTACATGAATATAGGATACATAATGAAATGACTAAACTATCCTTCTAGTAAATACTTTTGATGAAGGCACATAAATGTAATTTCCTTTAACACTCACACTTGTGCCAAATCAAAAGGATGGATGGTGCATGAATGTTGACTCGATAAAAACCTTGCCAAGTAACATCAATATAAGAAAAATAAACCTTGGTCCAAGGGAAAATGAGTTGCAACGCACCTATGTTAAGACTCCCCCTGAAGTCTACACCTCTCAATAGATACGTACATCTATCAAGTGAGCTCAGAAAATTTACAATGATTATGTAAATAGATTAGCCACACTTTCTTTAGAGCTTACTTAAATTACTTGAATCTTGAGCATGTTATAGAAAAACTTCGGTTATATATACTTCGGTTATATATACTTCATATTATCACCTATATAGCACAGATTCATCTGTTCAATACATGCAATATATAAACATATGATCTTTAGTAATAGAACTCAAATCATTGATTCCTTGAATGTATGATGAGATTTTACTAAATACACTCACAAATTGCTATATGTATATAATGTAATAATCTCTAAATAGCTTTAAGAGATATCTATCAAAGTTTCTTAGTTGATGCCCAAGATATATCATGTTTCTCATGGTAAATACATAATCAATTTGAGTGTTCATGTGGTTAAGATATAACCAACATTAGTAGATCCAAATAACATATTATTTGATGTATACTTGTATATGATAGCATTCAATATTTTCTCAAGGGTTGCAATTTCATTTGTCGTCCCTTAAAGCATTTATATAATAAATAACATGCCCATATCAATGATTTCTTTTAAGTATCAAAGTACATTCTTGACACTACTCCAATGATATTATGTTGGTCCTGTAATAAATTTAGTTAACAAGTTCATTGAGAAATTAATATCTGACCGAGTATATTGAGCTAAGTACAATAATGTGCCTATTGCACTTAAACAAGGAATTTCAGTTCCTAATATCTCTTCGTCATTTTGCTTTGGACGAAAGGGATATTTCTTTAAATCCAAACATCGGTCGATCACGAGAGTGCTAACAGAATGCATTTTGTCCATATTAAATCGCCTGAACATCTTTTGGACATATGTAGACCGGTGGATAAGTATCCACAAACTCAATAAAGTTGAGTTTTCCCAAGATCCTTTATCTCAATAATTTTAATTAGTTTCAGGATTTCTCTTATTTCGTTAAGAGTACCGATGTTCATCCATCAACATAAGTATCATAATCGCAAACCCGAAACTCATTTTTCTTTATAAATACGAAGGGGCATTGTTCTTTGTTGTTGTAACATTTCTCAATCAAGTAGTCACTTGAGTTGGTTAATAGAAGGTCATCAGACACTTTCATATATATCTCTGAATCAAGATCCCCTATGAGATATACAATAACCATATTCATAAGCTGCATTTCCAATCCTTCGGATGCTACTAAGCTAATTAAGTAGCAGAACATTATAATGTCTATAACACGGTATGACTCCTTATAATCAATTCCAGAGCGTTATGAGAAGCCATGCGCTATAAAGCAAGTTTTCTATATCAGGACCATTATTTCTCATTACACTTTATGACAAAGAGTTATTTATGTTCTATAGGCTTTACACTTGGTCGGGATAGCACTACCGGACCAAATACCTGTCACTTTGTCATAGAATCAAGTTCTACCTGGATTGATTCTTGTATTTAGGCCAGTTTGCTCTTTGTTGATATTCTACAACTGAGCTTGGTTCGATTTCATTGTGCTCTATTTTTTCTTGAGCAACATAATAAATAAATACATCATTAGTCTGTGTGCAATGTCTGTCCATCGATTCATATGCACTCTCATAATTAATAGAGATTTTTCATTCTCTGGAATCATATTAAACATCGGAGCGTCCTCTAGTAATGATTCTTGGACATAACTATAATCAGAGACAATCTCATGAGATGTATTTTTGATATTGATGATCGATATATTTAATTGTGCCACACCTGCCATTCCTTCCTTTGGGTGGTGTCAATCGAACCAGGTGGCCTCCCCCTTTTCCTTTTGGGAGCCACGGCCTCAACCACACTTCCACCAAGTATGGTTGCAACACCTTTTCTACGGTGTTGTGCCCCTTATTGGGGACTTCTAACCTTGCAGGCATATTTGCAGTTGATATGTATGACCTAGTCACTTTAGCAATATCAATGAACGCATCAAGCATCGAATCTGTTACGTTCTAGATATTTATTATTTTACATCACTTTTTCATTGTGAAATTTTGAGGATCAAATGAGACAAGGTGGGAATGAACCACGATTCTTCCTGTCGTTCCCATAGAAAATTCTTTTCTTATCTCCCCTTAACGACGGGAAGGCTGTCTCATTAAAGTGACAATCCAGGAATCTAGCGGTAAATATGTCACCTGTCAAAGGTTTTAAGTAGCGGATAATTGTTCGAGATTCATATCAAACATAAATACCTAATAGTTTCCAATAACCCATTTAGTGTGTTGTGGAGGCGCAATAGGTACATATGTTGCACAACCAAAGATGCGTAAATGTAAAATATCAGGCTTATATCCAGTTACCAACTGGTACACAGGTTGTTAACAATGGGTCTGGAACGAATAAGTAAAGATGCATGCAATATTGCATAACCCCATGCAGAGATAGAAATGTTGGTGCGCATAATCAGTACCTAACCACTATATATTTCTTTAGATGGTGGCCTCTGCGAGACCATTTTGTGTAGCACATGGGTATCGAGATGCTTTACATTGATCCTGATATATATGCAATAATCATCAGATGCTGTTGATGTAATAATGTTATTAGGGTGCTGAGCCCTAAGTCATGTACTTTGTGCTAAGAGTTTTGCATGCATAATGTCTTGTGGACAGTAAAGTGACAAGTGACCCGTATGTCAAAGTATAATCCAGTACCATAAAATACTTGAATCATCTGCATTCTAGATCAATAAATCCATAAATATCATCATATATCTTGTGTAAGAATGAAATATTTTATTTTGTATCTTTAGCATAAACAGGTCTCAATGTTACTTTTGCTAAAGTGTAGGCTTTGCAGAATGAGTGACTTCCCTTAAAATTTTATAATGTGGCAGAGTGAGATGTAAATAGTATATCTGGTGCTTCAGAAAATAAGAAGTGCGACAATGCAGTAACAAGATCGATATCATACATTATATCAAATTTTCATCTCATTTCATGTGCCGCTCTAAAAATAAGGACATAATGTGAGTTCTTCAACATTATGAATTATTATACAAAAGCTAATATAAATTAATATCACATAGCCAGTGAGTGATAATGTATAGTTCAAAAATTCGAAGAGCAGTGAGGTACAACTCACTTTATCGACATCTTAGTTCCTTTAAAATGTGTTTTCTTTCACATTTATTTGATATATAAATTTCATTCACATAATGTATTTATAAATAACGTTGGTACAAATATTTTTAAAATTATACGTGATTCGATTAGCTCTTAATGCATATGGAGCTTTTTTTTTCAACAATTGTCTTATTGGACATTGTTCCTTGTTCTTTGTTAGAAATCTCATATCCTTTTGAGTTTCAATTTGAACAAAATGATTTACTTTTCAATTTGAATAAAATGATCTACTTTTCATTTTGTGTAAAATGATTTGCTTTTCATTTAATATTTTCTTTTATTTCGTAAATGCAACACTTTACATCGTGAAAATATTATATTCGAACCATGTATACTAAATAAATGAAGTACTTTTGAATAAAATCTAATGAACCAACATTAATAAAAATAAAATCACGTATCAAAATCTAACTCAAAATCATCAATAGTCTAAATAACATTAAGACTAAAATGAATATTTTAAATAAATGAGGCATAATGCCTTTTCAACATTCTTGAAATATGAGAATTCATTAGCAAAGTCCATGTTGCCATTAAAATTTATTACCGTGAGGCTAATATGGTGGGTATCTTGTACTTTAGATTCCCTATATCATTTATAGTTGTTTGCTATAGTGTGCTTGCAATATAATTTGATGTGTTATACCACTGCTACACGTGGTGCATTATTCAAAATTAGCTTTGAGAAATTTCTTTGTCTCAACCAATAGATTGTAAAAAAAATTGTGTTTAGTTGAAGTACCATAATGAGAAAAGTTTCTTTTTTAATTGGATAATATCATTTTCTATTGTTTACTTCCAACAGATAATAAAATATATTTTAAGAAACAACATATCCTTATTAAAATCATTGACTCTTTCTGTAGTCAAGAAAATGAATTTCATTTCATTAGACTATAAGTTTTGAAAACATAAATGTCTCCAAGTGTTCATTTAGATCCCACACAGTTCGTTGTGTGTTGTCAATAAATAATATTTTTAGTGTAAAATATGGTTAATGTGTAACCTCAATTCTTCAATTTGATCTTAACAGACAGTGCTTTGTCTTTGGTACCTGTGGATGATTGATTTTGAAAATGCAAGAATGTTACTCAGTTTCTTTTGAGTCCAATAAAGTATAATCAGGTCGATTACATTCAACCATTTATTATAACACAAGCAAGGATATGAATTTAATATGCAAGCATAACAATATAATTTTTTTTTTCAAGAATGTATCCATTTGAATAAGATTTTGAGAACATATGTCACGTATTTATCGATGCTTTGTGAAAATACTTCATCACATTTATTTGTAATTCATAATTATCTTCCATGAATTTTCGCAGGTAGAACAGACATAAGTGGTAACAAATCAAACTGCCACAAAATTTTCGCAGGTAGAACTTTTCCAACACATTCATAACTCACGAAAAAAAAAATTTAACTCAACAATGCTTCATGAGAGAGAGAGAATATGAGCACCGACTTTCTCAGTCAATTAAACAGCAAGGGCACAGCCCAAAGACAGAAACTGAGTAATAATAAGTAGGAAGTAAGTTTACCTCTACCGTGCAGGGAGGATAGGGGCTTTGTTTTGGAGTTGATTGACTCAACCAGAGTCATTACGAGGGACTTGCCAAAAGGACCACAACGCTCGTTAAAATTGATCGCCTTCAGACAGGGACCCAAAGACAAGTGTAGCGATGGTTTAAATCGCGTCGGTTAAGAGGCCGCACTTAATAGATCACATAAGCTTAATAGACAGAAACACTGAGTCATCATCTTCGAGACAATGGTGTGCCAAGTCGCCGAAAATCACATTGAATTGCAAACACAGCGTTGATAGTCGTCGTCCTCGTCTGTGCCTTAATCTGCATTCTGGCGTTCAACGCCACAATTCGGTACATCATGCACCAACATTGCAGCCGGCGGTGTGAGGAAGAGGCAGAGGATCAGAAGGCAGAAGGGCGGAGCGATTGGCAATCGCAATGGTGGCTCGGACAGCTGATCAATCGCGATCTGATCGGGCTTAATTCCCTTTCCCACGAAGGTATTGGAGTCGTCGTACAGGTAATAGGCTAGGGATTGGGGGATTTTTGAATTGGTGGTTGATAAAAAACGAGTGCGACTCAGGAACTCAATTCTTGGTTCAATTATGAAGTGGAGGACGACAGTGATGTCGGTAGCCTCGAGATATCAATGGATGATCTCGCACAATTGATGGGCCTTAAACCCTTGCTTTCTTCTGTGAGATTTTTTTTTCTGAAAACCAATTACAAAGGTTTTGATTGTGTTGGGACAATCTGAGTATTTTGATTAGATCCCAAAACCCCTGATGAATTTGCCTAAGTATAGTGTTCAGGATAAAATAGTTCAGGATAGTTAGGTTAGAGATTCAGTACAGAAGGACCGTGCTGAAGACTGAAGAATATTGGAGTCGACCCAATTTACTGAAGTCTGAAGCGTAAACCATTCTGAAGAAGTCAGTCAGTCTCGCTGAAGATTGTCTGTTCTGAAGCTGAAGATCGAAGCCTGCTGATTCATCCTGAAGTCAATCCTGAAGTACCATTGTCTGATGTTTCTACTGAATACACTAAGCATGTTCAGGACAGAACTCAGTTAATGAAGAGTAAGTATTACCTATCAGGCTGTGCTGAATGCAAATAGGACCTGACTTAGGCCTTGGTTCAGTTCACCTGAATCCTGTAAGTCCGAAGCAAAAAGGTAACACATACTGAGCTGAATAACCTATCAGGCTGTGCTGAATGCACATAGGACCTGACTTAGGCTGTGGTTCAGATTACCTGAATTATGTCAGTCCAAAGCAGAAAGGTTATTTATGCTATGGGACAAGAGACAAAAAGAATGTCAGTAAGACTCCATTAAGGCACACGTTCAGACTGAGTTATTACAAGAGACTCAGAGCATTGAATGTACGAGGAAGGATAAATGTCTGAAGGTCAACTAGCCGTTATAGCGGAGAGCCAATGATCTTTCGACACGTAAGCACGGAGTCTGCGCAGCATTTAATGCGGCATTTAATGCGTCTCAAAAGGTTGCACGTGATGTGACAACTTGCCAGAATAAGCATGGCGGGTAGGTCGAACAGTATTTCTAGCCTGCAATCTACCTAAAATAGGAAAGATTTGATTTGATCTCCTCCAACGGATCTATTTTGAATCTTGCCTATAAATATGGAGAACCTTGCACCCATTCAAGGTTAACGGGAAATTTCCAAGAGAACTCTCAAGAATCCAAGAACACAAAGCATATCATAAACAACACTCTGCAATTAAATTTCCCTAGTGTTGTAGTAGGATTCACTCTGTATTTCCTTAGATCGATAACTCTATTATTTAGCACTGATTTGTATTGCTAGAGCTATCTTAGTTGGAAACCAGAATACCAAACCTCTCAAAGTGTGAGATAGGTTGGTTAGAAGTACTGGGACTTGTAAAACGCCCAGGGGTCAGTTCCTAAGAGAGGAAGTTGGCTACTCGTGTCCCTTGGCACGTAAAACCCAAGTACCTATCCTCAGGGTTTTGAGGATAGCTTCCTGTTAAATCAGGTCGTGGACGTAGGAGTTGGTTATCTCCGAACCACGTTAAAAAGTCCCCTGTGTGCTGATTTACTGTTTTGTTCAGGATCATAAATGTCATCATATTAAATTGAACATACTGCATTGGTTTTAACTTCAGGACTGAATCAATCATCCTGAATCTGAATACTGTGCACTCAGCCTTAACCACCAATTTACTAAGCAACTCAGAGAAAGCGTTTTCCGAAACTAAAACGAGTAGAATCTAAGGGCTCACTTTCCGCACGTACTCTGACTCACTGAGATAGTAGTCCAACTGACTCGCTTCCGAGCAGTCAGTAGGTTTGTTATCTCTACTGAGCCTCCGAGCACTTTACTCACACTCAGCTTATCTAACTCGGTACTGAACCATCCCTGCTGCCCCTGCGGACATTCAGCATTCTGAGTACTTCAGAGAATTCTGACTGAGTGCGTTAGAGCATTTTTCTGAGTCTTTCAGAAAAATCTGACATCAGTGTATTCCCCCCCCATACACTGATTTAACTCGTTTCGGGACCAACAAGTGGTATCAGAGCAGTGGTTCAAAAGATCACTGACTTTGTTTATCAACAGTTTCTGAGGAGAAAATTTTGGTGGTCTACTGAACTGATCTTGTTTCTGAAAAATTGCATATCATGGCATCAGGTTCTAAACGCCTCGAGGGCAATCTTCCTGAATTCTCTATTGACAACTATGATTATTGGAAATTCAGGGTACTCGCACATCTCTATTCTATACATGATCAGATGCCACAGGTGATTGAACATGGCCCAATCAGATTTATGAGAAATCTTCAGACGACTTGGCCTGTTGCTGGCAATGTCCCTGTTCCAGCCACCGGAGATGAAGAAGTGGAGAGGTCCGCGCTTAATTCTGATCAGATTAAGCAAATAGGACTGGATAATGTTGCCAAGAACATTATACTCCACACCGTTTCTTACGAGAACTCGGTCAGGCTGATGCATCTGAGGACAGCTAAGGAGATCTGGGATACTCTGAGGGAGATGAGCGAAGGTTCTGAAAAGATTAAAGAAAACAAGAGAGATCTTGCAATCAGGAAGTTTGAGGCCTTCAAGATGCTAGAAGGAGAGTCCATCGATCAGATGGAAGCTCGGTTCATTAAAATGATGAACGAGCTAGCAACCCTTGGGAAGGAGTTTCCCAAGAGGGAGGTGTCTTCTAAAATCCTGAACTGTCTCCCTGAAAGATGGGACACAGGAGTAATTTTGTTGAAAAACACTCAGGACCTTACAAACATCACTCACTCACACCTATTCTCTGAGTTAAAGGCTCTAGAATTTGACCTCGATAAGAGGAAGAAGATGGGTGTTGTCAGTGAGGAAGTTAGTGAGGAGAAGACATCTGAAAAGGAAAAGAGCGTGGCTCTTAAAGCTACTCCTGAGCCTGAGGCTGGATCTGGCTCCAAGTCTCTAAAAGACATGAACAAAGATGAGCTAGCCTTGGAGTACAGCCTGATGGCACGGCGATTCGAGAAACTGAACTCTCATTTCGGCAGGTATAAGAAATTTTATACTGACACCCGTGATCGCAGGTACTCCAGCCCCAGGAGATCTAGCCCCCGGAGAGAAGAAAGAAAAGGTTCAGATTCCAGGAGGGATCGCAATGAGCCTGAGCGACGCAGAGATGAAAAGAGGAGAGAGGATGAGCCCAGAAGATCCAGCTCCAAACCTGAAAGATCATCAGGGAGCAGGAGGGAATCATCTGATAAAAGGTACACTGACAAGAAGCTTTCTTCTGATGTAGATCAGTGCTACCACTGCAAAAAGACCGGACATTATCAGTATGATTGTCCGGAGCTCAGTGCTCGTGAGCGAGAAGATCGGAGAGCCAAAAGAGAGCTCAGGGATTCAGACCGGAGAGCGTTGCTTGCTGAGGACTCCTCAGATTCAGATGGCCCTGGACGCCGGTCTCCTGAACTCTTTTCAGATGAGGAGTATGATGACCTCTGCCTGATGGCAGATGATGAGGTATGTTCTTCTGCCTCTTCTCCTGATCACGCACCTGAGTTTAGCTCAGATTCAGCAGGAGAACTCGACCTTCAGCTCGCCCTAGAGCAATTGATGGTTGACTTCTCAAGGCTGCAGGAGACTCATACTCACACAGTGGATGTGAACGCACAACTGAGTGAGAAGAACGATCGGTTAACTGAGTCTCTCAGAGTAAGAGATACTGAGGAAGCCCTCAGATTAGTACATCTTCAGGAGGAGCTACTTCATGCAAGGAATAAGCATGATGAAGCTCCACTGGAGTTAGAAAGACTGAAGGGTGTAATCAGCTTGCTGATTGAGACTCGTGATACTGATTTGTTCCTTGCTCAGGAACAACTGATAATTGAGCGAACTGCTCTAAGAATGATGCTCGAAACTGAGTGGCAAGCTCGCCTTTGTGCTGAGCAAACTGCTTGGGATCTTGAGCTGATCTCAAAAGAGAAAGCTCATTCAGAATTGGTGCTTCAATACACCACTGAAATTGAGGCCCTGAAAGAAACCAATGGGCATCTTGAAGTCAAGCTGAAGAAGTTATACACGTCTACCCAAGTGGTTGATGAGTTGATAAATTTCTCTCAGCTGACTGATGGTCCTAAAGCTGGGTTAGGCTATGATGCCACAAAAGACCCAAAGGGCAAGAAGAGAGGTGCTTCAGGGAGCAACTCTCAGAAAAGGTTTGTCCCTTCCCTAACTGATGACAAGAGCTTAAATGTTGCTCATCAGAATAAAGGCAAAGGGAAGGAGAAAATGCCTGCTGAACCTGTCAGGCAAAGGACTGAGAAACCAAGACAAAAACCTAAGGAAAAGGTCAAAGTTTCTCATCCTGAGTCTAGGAAGACAGACCAAGGGAACTCCAAGGCCCAGCCTAGGAATCCTCAAACTGGGAAGAATTTTGTTCCTAGCACTTCTCAGGCCCAGCCTAGAAATGTTCAGAACAGAAGGAACTCAGGACAAAGGAGACCTCAGGCAAGACCTAGGACTACTGAGGTTCAGACTCCTCAGACAGGGCACAGAGCCCATCAGCAGCGTCCCAATTCTCTAAGAAGAAGGACAAACCAGGTGGCTTCTGAAAGGCAACGGAGACCTGACTCTGATAACACTCAGGCCAGACCTAATGTGCCAAGAGGTCAGGCCCGAGCTGCTCCTGCTCAGGACAGACTTCAGCCCAATGCACCCAGGCCAAGGAGGAACATGAGGCCCACCCCCAGAAATCAATATATGGCTCCTGTATCTCAGGCTGACACTCATACACCCTCAAATTCCCAGGCACAAAGGAAGAAGAGAACTGTGTATGTTGACATTTCAGGGAAACAGGTCTACACTTCTGATGCTGTCAGAATTGTCAGACAAATCTGGATCCCGAAGGGTATGGCTGACTCAGTAGGACCCAATACTAGATGGGTACCTGAGGCCTGATTCTTTTCAGGTCGCTGCGGGCTACAAAAAGAAGAAGGAGGATCTGATGAAGGACTGATACTTGGACTCAGGATGTTCCAGGCACATGACCGGATTTCGTGATCTCCTTCAGGATTATGTAGCTCAAGA
>JAPKLY010001730.1:0-36504 GCA_026898435.1 Prunella vulgaris
AGAGAGAGAGAGAGAGAGAGAGAGAGAGAGAGAGAGAGAGAGAGAGAAAGAGAGAGAGAAGAGACTCAAAAGGGACAGGAGGTTTACTGATAAGAGAGTCATGTTAGCTGAGGAGGAAAAGTAAGATGCCAGCTCATCATCATCCTCATCTGATTTTGAATCAGATGAAGATCTCTGCCTTATGGCTAAGGTAGAAGAGGTACAATCTTTATCCCCCCTATTATCTTATCTTGCTCCTCTACCTACTCTATGGAGTCAGACTTACAGAAAATGTTCTCTGATCTTCAGTCCTCCCTAAAAGTTTGTTCTTTGCTAGAAGAGGAGAACTGTAAACTGAAAGCTGAGGTTCAAAGCCTAAAACTTTAGAAGGAGAACTCTAGACTATCAGTCACACTCTATAAATCACATGCTAACAAGTCAACTGACTTAGCAACAAAGTGTGAGGAATAAGAGAAGTTGATAGAAAGACAGCTCTATGAGAATCTTATTTTGAGCAATGAACAAAATCAGCTGATAGCTAAGTGGAATGAACTCTTCAAACCGAACAAACTTCTAACAAACAATGCACAATAGCTTCAGCTGAAAGTGGATCAGCTGACTAAGGCAAAAATTGTCATGTCAGAAATAACTAAATTCTCACAAACTATGCAAGACGAGAGGGATCTTGGTTATCCCAAACCTAAGCCACAAAAGAAGAAAGAAAGTGAGCCAGTTAAGGATCCTCGTAAAGGTAAAGGGTCAGCAGAGCCTGCACCTGAACCAGTAGGGCAGAAGAGTAAAAAGACTAATAAGTCCTCAACTGGGTAGACAAGTAAGAAAAGTTAGAAGCCCACTGCTGACCAAACTAAGTCTAAAACTCAGAATCCCCAAGGTCAAAAAAGACATCCAATTCATAGTTATGCTAAGAAGAAGAAGCCTCAGAAGAATCAGCAGATGGGAGATCAGCATGGGCCATCTCAGCCGAGAAAGCCCAAGTGAAACTACCCTCAGCCCATAAACAAGCCTGCTGTCATTAAAAATCTTCATAGGAAAAATCCTCTTTGGTAGATGATCTTTGTGGATAAATATGGATGAAAGTTGAGATCACCTAATCCCCGTAAGGATGATCTTTACTTGTGGATTCCAAAATTTGAGTCTAAACAAACAACACCCAAAGAAAGGGTACCTAAAGCTTGAATCTAATTTCAGGCGAACTCTAGCCCAATTGAGAGTGGAGAAGCCAAGAGTGTTGTCTGGTACGTAGACAATGGGTGTTCCAAGCATATGACATTTGTGAAGCATCTCCTCCATGATTTTTTTACGTTGGATGGACATAGAGTTTTTTTGGTGATAATAATTTTGGAGTCACCAGAGGAGTGTGTAACCTACTGATTGGAAGCACCAAAGTCGATGAGGTCTACTATGTAGATGGATTAATGCACAATCTCCTTTTAATATCCCAATTCTGTGATAAGGGATACTCAGTAAGATTCTCTAAAAACTCTTTCTTTGTCATTAATGATTTTAATGAGCATGTGCTACTAACTGGCCTCAAAAGAGGTAACATGTATCTTGCAGATTTTGCAAGCTACCCAAATGATTCTTGCCTTGTTGCCAAAAGCACATCAGAGGTCAGCTGGCTCTGGCACTGCCACAAGAGGTTAGGTCATCTGAACTTCAAGACCCTCAACAAGGTAGCAAGGAAGGGTCTAGTCAGAGGACTACCAAATGAGGAGTTTGCCAAGGAGCAGAAGTGTGATGCTTGCCAGAAGGGAAAACAAACAAGAGCTTCATTCAAGGATGTGGAGAGTACGTCCACAAGTAAGGGACTTCAGCTGCTACACATTGATCTGTTTGGACCTGTCTCACCACTCAGCTTCAATGGACGGAAGTATACACTGGTGATAGTGGATAACTATACAAGATTTGTTCTTGTTCAAGAAGAGTGAGACTATGGCTCAAGACGCTGGAGTTATTCAAGAAAATCTAGAATGAGCAAGGGCTCAATATAGTCAGAATCAGAAGTGATAGAGGTACGAAATTCCTTAACTTACATATGTTTGACTATTGCAGGGAACAAGGGATTTAGTATGAGAGATCAGCTGCAAGAACCCCTCAGTGGAATGGACTGGCTGAGAGGAGGAATGAGACTCTCAAAGAGGTAGCTAGGACCATGTTGGCTGAAAACAACACTCCCCAGAGGTTTTGGGTTGAAGTCATCAATACTACTTGTTACATCTAGAATAGATGATTGCCAGTCAAGAGGCATGGAAAGAACCCCTATGAGTTGTACAAAGGTAAATCTCCTTACCATACCTTTGTCCATATTTTTGGGTGTAGGGGTTTCATTCATGACAATGGACAAACCAAGTTAAAGACTTTTGATGCCAAAGTTAATGAGGGAATATTCTTAGGATTTTCTAGCAGTAGCAAGGCTTACAGAGTCTTTAATAACGTCTTTCTTTGTGTAGATGAAACACCCCATGTCGTATTTGATGAATCTTTTCACGAGTACAACATGGAGAAGCAAACAGATGAGATGGATCAGATGAATCTGAAAGACAAGCAAGATTCGATCAAGGTTGTAGTACCTCAGATGGATTCAGAATCAGATTCAGATGATGAGCCCAAATCAGCTGACAAGTCACCTTCAGCTGAGGAAGAAGGTGAGAAGACTCTTGACACTAACCAAGGGAGAAGACTAAACTTAACCCAAGAGGAGTAGACCATGGCACCTTAGAGGGGTAAGAAGAAAATATCTAACTTCCTAGTTGAGCAGATATTAGGAGACCCTAGTGTTGGTGTTCAAACCAGAAGGAAACTGAACTTGACCTCCCAATTCAGCTGTTATGTGTCCCTGATAGAACCCAAGAACATTCAAGAAGCTCTTGGAGACCCCAACTGGATCATTGCAATGCAGGAGGAGCTGAACTAGTTTACTAGACAAGAAGTCTGGACACTAGTGGAGAGACCCAGACATAAGAAGATCATAGATACAAAGTGGGTTTTCAAGAACAAGGAAAATCAGAATGATGTAGTGGTAAGAAACAAGGCAAGGCTAGTGGCTCAGTGGTACTCACAGTCAAAGGGTATTGACTTTGATGAGACCTTTGCCCCAGTAGCCATACTAGAAGCCATCAGATTGTTTCTTGCCTGTGCAGTTCACAAAGGGTTCAAGGTATATCAGATGGATGTCAAGTCAGTCTTTCTCAATAGAATCCTGGCAGAAGAGGTATATGTGTACCAGCCACCAGGATTTGAGGTAGAAAACCAAGTTTATAGGTTGCAAAAGGCTCTATATGGGTTGAAGCAGGAACTCAGAGCTTGGTATGACACAGTTTCGCAGTTTTTGTTGAACTGTGGGTTCAGGAAGGGAAAGATCGACAAGACTTTGTTTAGGAAAGAAGATGGAGATGATATCCTCTTGGTGCAGATATACGTCGATGATATCATCTTTGGCTCTCCCAACAAGAAGATGTGTGATCAATTCAGCAAGCTGATGATCAATCAGTTCCAAATGTCTATGATGGGAGAGATGACCTACTTCCTAGGGCTTCAGGTGAAGCAGCTGTCCCACAGAACATTCATTAGCCAAGCTAAATATTCCAAGAATCTGATAGAGAAGTTTGGAATCAGTAGCAGTAGAGAAGCCAAGATTCCAATGATGGGAAACTTTAGCATGGACCCAAATGAGGCTGGCAAGAAGGTGGATCAGACAATATATAGTGGCCTTATTAGTTCTATATTGTATCTCACTACCAGCAGACCTGATATCAGCTTTGCAGTAGGGGTATGTGCTAGATTTCAGGCGAACCCTAAAATGTTACATTTGGAAGCTACGAAGAAGATTATGAAGTATTTGAAGGGTACTTGCTAATGATAACTTTCAGCTGAGTAGGTACTCAGATTCTGACTATGGAGGATGCAAGATTGATAGGAAATCAACATCAGTCACATGTTAGTTTCTGGGGAGTAAGCAGATATCTTGGTTTTCCAAGAAGCAGACATCAATAACTACTTCCACCACAGAGGCTGAGTACATTGTAGCTGGTAGTTGTTGCTCTCAACTGCTTTGGATCAGACAAGAGCTGAGGGACTACCATGTGGTCACATATGAGATTCCCAGCCCAGTCAACTCAAAGTCAAAGGAGAATCAGAGGACTAAGTTTAGAGAGAGAACCCAATAAATTCAAGAAATTTAATCGTATATCATATTATGTTAATAATAAAATATTATTTCACAAGAATTGTTATTACAAATTTGGCACGCCTGGTGGGATCTCACTCTACCTCTCATCTATCCTTTACAAGACTTCCAGGCTATCTTCAAAGTCTCCATCTAAACATCTTCAACATGTCTTCAGCTCGCAAGATCGTTGTCAGAGTTGCTCCATCTAAGACATCCGAAGCTAACGTGATCACAAGAAGCATATCGAAGAGGTTGCAGTTTGAAGAAACCTCTTCGCAGACCAACTCTTCAGTAAGGAATAGATCACCTTGTGTTGTAAAGGATGATGAAGTAGATTCCGCAAGCTCAACTCTTTGCTCTCAGTCAGACTCATCATCAACATCAGGAGCAGCTCCTGTAATGATGGCAGACACTTCGACCAAAGAAGAAAGATTGTCAAGCCTGCTCAAATCTGTTGAAGGCCTCGCTAGCACGTCAAAGAACAAGACTCCTTGATAGCTAAGTGATTGGTATGAAAATGACTCGAAATTCAAGTGCTTTTTGTGCTTATTTTGATTGGATTTTAGGCATTTTTATACTAATTTAGATTAATTGAGCTCAAGTGTGAAAAATAAGATTACTTTCTATTTAATGGATAAAATTCGTCTCTTAATCAGCAATATACAGCTATTTTAAAAAATCATGGTTTATTGTTGTTTGATTGACCTTAAAAGTTTCAGGAATTAAAAGAAGCAATTCATCAATCCTTTTGCCAAGGTCCACCTCCTTTGACCAGAAGAAAATAGGGCCCACACCTCAATTGCTTTTCAGTTTTGAGTAAAGAGAAGGCAGAATGCATTGAATCTGTTGCCTCCAACAGCCAAACAACTCATACACCACAGTCCTGTACCCCTGCTCCGAACCAGAAATCACAGAAACTGCTCTCACTACGCCGCCGATTGCACCACAAATCGATGACCTCAACCCCACTCTCTCGCTCGATTTCGCCGGAGCTTCGCTTACCCCTGCCACAAACATTACAGCCGGATTTCAAATCAAAAGATGTTGGGAGAAATCCTAGCAGTCCCTGCCTTGGAGGCGAGCTGCGCTCAAGTCCACTCGTTCGCTTGATTAAAGGCATAATTGTGTGCCGTCCGTGGCGCTGAAGCTAGATATTGGGTTTAAAGGAATTGATTGTACTACTCATACCAACAAGGTGCATCTTCTTTTCTGGTTCCCATTGGAAAGAACTCTAAAGTTAAGCGTGCTTGGCTTGGAGCAATTTCATGATGGGTGACCCCCTGGAAAATTCTCAGGGTGCGTGCAAGTGAGGACATAAGCACGCTAGAAAAGACCTGTGTTGGTTTGCGAGGATAGTACATTAGTTCTACTCAGCGCAACCGATCCAACAATTGATATCAGAGCACAGGTCACGAATTCGAGTCCCCCATTGCGCAAATAGTGATATATTTGGCTTCAAGTCAGGCTACTGCTAGGGGGGATTGTTGGGAGAAATCCTAGCAGTCCCTGCCTTGGAGGCGAGCTGCGCTCAAGTCCACTCGTTCGCTCGATTAAAGGCATAGTTGCGTGCCGCCCGTGGCGCTGAAGCTAGATATTGGGTTTAAAGGAATTGATTGTACTACTCATACCAACAAGGTGCATCTTCTTTTCTGATTCCCATTGTGAAAGAACTCTAAAGTTAAGCGTGCTTGGCTTGGAGCAATTTCATGATGGGTGACCCCCTGTGAAGTTCTCAGGATGCGTGCGAGTGAGAACATAAACACGCTAGAAAAGACCTGTGTTGGTTTGCGAGGATAGTACATCAGTTCTACTCAGCGCAAACGATCCAACAATTGGTATCAGAGCACAGGTCACGGGTTCGAGTCCCCCATGGCGCAAATAGTGGTATGTTTGGCTTCAAGTCAGGCTACTGCTGGGGGGGAATTGTTGGGAGAAATCCTAGTAGTCCCTGCCTTGGAGGCGAGCTGCGCTCAAGTCCACTCGTTAGCTCGATTAAAGGCATAGTTTAGCTCGATTAAAGGCATAGTTGCGTGCCGCCCGTGGCGCTGAAACTAGATATTGGGTTTAAAGGAATTGATTGTACTACTCATACCAATAAGGTGCATCTTCTTTTCTGGTTCCCATTGTAAAAGAACTCTAAAGTTAAGCGTGCTTGGCTTGGAGCAATTTCATGATGGGTGACCCCCTGGGAAGTTCTCAAGGTGCGTGCGTGCGTGCGAGTGAGGACATAAGTACGCTAGAAAAGACCTGTGTTGGTTTGCGAGGATAGTACATCAGTTCTACTCAGCGCAACCGCTCCAACAAAAGACCAACAGCTTCTCCAGCCGAAATCGTCGCATCCATGGAAGTCGACATTGGCCGGAGTCGCGATCCTCTGCAACCGCCTCTTTGAAAGCGATTCTACACCACTGCGTCACACAGTTCCTGTTCGAGTCGCACATCAGCGACACCACATCGCCTTGTCTTCACCTCAACTCGCCGTCGCGACCATCGCCGTTCAAAGTAACAGTCGCGCTGTCGCAAGTTTCAAATGGCCGCCAACATTCCGCCTATTCGCCGCTGCTCTCCATCACCACAACTGCTACTCGCCGCCGTCAACGTCGCTACCGTGTGACACTAAGACTCCGAGCAGTGACACCACGATATCCGTCACAAAATGCAGTCACGACTGCTCTCCACTCTGAACTGCCGGGAACGTTCTCTCTCACCATCGAATGCCACACACGCGCCCTGTTCTTTGTACTTCGTCGTCGCCGGAATCCTCAACACCGACTTAGCCATTCACAATCCGTAACCACCCATGTACTCTGGTAATTGAGGTAGAAAGTCATTTGGGCCCTTTTCTATTTATTTGTCAAAGCCCAAGACTTTGGCCCATATGCATAATTAGGGAAGGGAGTATATATATTTCGGAATATTAAAAAAATAGGAGGAGATGATTACTATTTCAGAGTTTTGAGATCAGACGCATTATTCCTTATTTTTCATTCATATTTTCATTCTACAGATTAGTATTGTTAGGGCTTTGCTTTGAAGACGATTTAATTGCTTTTCTTTGTGATTTTCTTCAACACTACAGTGATATCTTTATTTTATTTCAATAATTTCAGTTTTAATTTTCAATTTATGGCTTTAGCAATCGTTGTCTCAATTATTTATTTTATTTTCTTTCTAGGATTAGATATGAACTAAATTCTTAATACTTCGAATATGTGAAATTAGGAGGAACCCTATTCGGGGTAGGAGGATATACATGTTATGATTTTAATTCCATGATTTATATTCAAGGTTGCGTATTGCTGAGTAAAAGTTGCATACAATATTGTTGGTCTCGAAACGAGTATAATCAGTGTATGGGGGGGAATACACTGATATCAGATTTTTCTGAAAGACTCAGAAAAATGCTCTAACACGCTCAGTCAGGATTTGCCTGGGCCATCTGAATCTGAGGAATCCTCAGCAAGCATAGCTCTCCGGTCTGATGCCCTGAGCTCTCTCTTGGCTCTCCGATCCTCTCGCTCACGAGCACTGAGCTCTGGACAATCATACTGATAGTGTTCGGTCTTCTTGCAGTGGTAGCACTGATCTACATCAGAAGCAAACTTCTTTTTAGTGTACCTTTTATCAGATGACTCCCTCCTGCTCCCTGATGATCGTTCAGGTTTGGAGCTGGATCTTCTGGGCTCATCATCTCTCCTCTTCTCATCTCTGCGCCGCTCAGGCTCATCATGATTTCTCCTGGAATCAGAACCCCTCCTCTCTTCTCTCCGGGGGCTCGATCTCCTAGGGCTGGAGTACCTGCGATCACGGCTGTCAGTATAAAATTTCTTATACCTTTCGAATCGAGAGTTCAGTTTCTCAAAACGCCGCGCCATCAGGCTGTATTCCAAGGCCAGCTCATCCTTGTTCATGTCCTTCAGAGACTTAGAGCCAGATCCAGCCTCAAGCTCAGGAGTAGCTTTAAGAGCCACGCTCTTTTCCTTTTCAGGAGTCTTCTCCTCACTAACTTCCTCACTGACAACACCCTTCTTCTTCCTCTTATCGAGGTCGAATTCCAGAGCCTTTAAATCTGAGAATAGGTGAGAGTGAGTAATGTTGGTAAGATCCTGAGTGTTCTTCAGTAAGATCACTCCTGTGTCCCATCTTTCAGGGAGACAGTTCAGGATTTTAGAAGACACCTCCCTCTTGGGAAACTCCTTCCCAAGGGTTGCTAGCTCGTTCATCATCTTAATGAACCGAGCTTCCATCTGATCGATGGACTCTCCCTCTAACATCCGGAAGCCCTCAAACTTCCTGATAGCAAGATCTCTCTTGTTCTCTTTGATCTTTTCTGATCCCTCACTCATCTCCCTCAAGGTATCCCAGATCTCCTTTACCGTCTTCAGGTGCATGAGCCTGACTGAATTCTCGTAAGAAACGGTGTGGAGTATAATGTTCTTAGCAACATTATCCAGTTCGATTTACTTAATCTGATCAGAATTAAGCACGGACCTCTACACTTCTTCATCTCCTGCGGCTGGAACAGGAACATTGCCAGCAACGGGCCAGGTCATCTGAAGATTCCTCATGAATTTGATCGGACCTTGCTCAATCACCAAAGGTATCTGATCATGGATGGAATAGAGATGTGTGAGTACCCTGAATTTCCAATAGTCATAATTGTCAATAGAGAATTCAAGAAGATTGCCCTCGAGGCATTTAGAACCGGATGCCATGATATGCAATTTTCAGAAACAAGATCTGTTCAGTAGACCACCAAAAGTTTCTCCTAAAAAACTGTTGGTAAACAAAGTTAGTGATCTTTTGAACCACTGCTCTGATACAACTTGTTGGTCCCGAAACGAGTATAATCAGTGTAGGGGGGAATACACTGATATCAGATTTTTCTGAAAGACTCAGAAAAATGCTCTAACACGCTCAGGCAGGATTTCCTGAAATACTCAGTAAGCTGAAAGTCCACAGGGGCAGCAGGGACAGTTCAGTAACGAGTCAGATAAGCTGAGTGTGAGTAAAGTGCTCGGAAGCTCAGTAGAGATAACAAACCTACTGACTGCTCGGAAGCGGGTCAGTTGGACTACTATCTCAGTGAGCTAGAGTACGTGCGGAAAGTGAGCCCTTAGTTTCTACTCGTTTTAGTTTCTGAAAACATTTTCTCTGAGTTTTCTTAGTAAACTGGTGGTTAAGGCTGAGTGCACAGTATTAAGATTCAGGATGATTGATTCAGTCCTGAATATAAAAACAATGCAGAATGTTCAGTTTAGTATGATGACAGTTATGATCCTGAACAAAATAGTAAATCAGCACACAAGGGTCTTTTTAACGTGGTTCGGAGATAACCAACTCCTATGTCCACGACCTGATTTAACAGGAAGCTATCCTCAAAACCCTGAGGATAGGTACTTGGTTTTTACGTGCCAAGGGACACGAATAGACAACTTCCTCTCTTAGGAACTGACCCCTGGGCGTTTTACAAGTCCCAGTCCTTCTAACCAACCAATCTCACACCCTGAGTGGTTTGGTATTCTTGGTTTCCAACTAGGATAGCTCTAGCAGTTCAAAACAATGCTAAATATTAGAGCTATCGATCTAAGCAAATACAGAGTGAATCCTACTACAACACTAGGGAAATTTAATTGCAGAGTGTTGCTTATAGTATGCTTTGAGTGCTTGGATTCTTGAGTTTCGCTTGGAAATTTCCCGTTAGCCTTGAATGGGTGCAAGACTCTCCATATTTATAGGCAAGATTCAAAATAGATCCGTTGGAGGAGATCTAATCAAATCTTTCCTATTTTAGGGTGGTTGCAGGCTAGAAGTACTGTTTGACCTAATCGCCATGCTCAATCTGGCAAGATTGTCCCACCGCCTGCAACTCTGAGACACGCATTAAATGCTGCGCAGACTCCGTACACACGTGTCGAAAGATCATTGGCTTTCCGTTCTAACGGCTAGTTGACTTTCAGACATTTGTCCTTCATCGTACATTTAATACTCTGAGTCTCTTGTAAATAACTCAGCCTGAATGTTTGTCTTATTGGAGTCTTACTGATATTCTCTTTGTCTCTTGTCCCATAGCATAAATAACCTTTTCGCTTTGGACTTACATGATTCAGGTAAACTGAACTAAGACCTAAGTCAGGTCTTATGTGCATTCAGCACAGCCTGATAGGTTATTCAGCCCGGTATGTGTAACCTTTTTGCTTTGGACTTACATGAGTCAGATAAACTGACTCAAGGCCTAAGTCAGGTCTTATGTGCGTTCAGCACAGCCTGATAGGTTAACACTTACTCTTCACTGACTAAGTTCTGTCCTGAGTATGCTTAGTGTACTCAGTAGAAACATCTGCCAATGGTACTTCAGGATTGTCTTCAGGACGGATCATCAGGCTTCGTTCTTCAGCTTCAGTTCAGTCAATCTTCAGCAAGACTGACTCTGACTTCTTCAGGATGGATTGCACATCAGACTTTAGTAAATTGGGTCGACTCCAATATTCTTCAGTCTTCAGCACGTTCCCCCTGAACTGAATTCCTAACCTAACTATCCTGAACTAGACAAACCTGAACAACTGTACTTAGGCAAATTCATCAGGGGTTTTGGGATCTAATCAAAATACTCAGATTGTCCCAACAAATATTCTTTAAGCTTGATTGTGCTTATTTAATTCATGCCTACGACCATTGGGTGTATTGAGTATCACAAGAAAAGTATGGGTGAGTATGTGGATTTTGAATCAAATCAGTACTTAGATGTCCGACCAAAAGTCTAGGTGCTTAGATTAACCGACCTTGAACATTGTTGTCTATGATAGTGAGAGACGAATAAATTAGACTTGGTTCCCATGTTGGAACGGAATAATTAATTCACCACCCTAGGAGATTTAATTTAACTTGAGGACTCAAGTGAGGGCTCTGGAGGAACTCAACCTAATGGAAAGATGATAGCCAATAAGGTAGTTATTTTGTTTATAAAATAATTGCATACAATAGTGGTGGCTTTATATAAGTGAATTAGAATCCATAGCGTGTTTATCGAATTACCTACGAATAGGGGGATACCTAGTGAATCATATTCGGAGCATACTTTCTCACCTTTGCATCAGTAGTTAAAAATTTTGGTTCTCATTGCTTGATTTAGTTTAGTAATACTCAAAACCAGTTTCATTAAGTTAGAGATTTAATATTGTTTAGTAACTAGTTAAGTAGTCTTTATATTTCATTATTAATATTGTTGCATCTTTGTTAGAGTTTAGGAAAACCCTTTTTTACAATTTCAATTCATAGTTAGGATTTTTATTTTTCTTTATTTCAAACAATTAACAAACATTTGCTCCTTGTTTTACCTCCTGTGGGTTTGATACTACTTGTCCCTGTACTTGCTCATACTACACGATCCCTTCCTCTTGAGGGTTTGGATTTTATTTATTAGCAAAATATTAGTTCAAGTCAATGGCACCGTTGCCGGGGAGGTAACGAGTGTTTGTTTGTTTAATTGTTGAATCAATTTGATAATTCCTCTTGTATCAGGTGTATGATCACGAGATCGAGAGGAGAGCCTGAGTACTCACTTGACCCTGAGATAGAAATTACATCGAGAAGGAGAAGAAGAAATCTCTCAGAAGAATTTATGGCTGTAAGGATTAATCATGACAATATGCCTCATCTGGAGGATGGATCTGGAAACGAGGAAGAGAATGGTTCTAAGATCCAGAACTGTCAGAACCAAGAGAGAGTACATGGAAATGATAGACAAAGAGTTGATAACCCCCAGAATAATCAGAATTACTACCCTCCACATAATCAACTTCCACCAAATCAGCCACAAAACCAACAAAACCTTCCTCCTCTTCAAAATTATCAGCCTCATCCATTAAATCAAAACCAACCTGATTACCAACCTTATCCCCCTAACCCTCAGAACCAACCTTACAATTAACCGTACCAGCAAAATTACCAACAGCCTTACAATAACCCGGTCTATCAAGACCAACAACCTCAGAGGGGTAGGATGGAAGAGGAAAGACCGGTCAAATACTTTTTGGAGCCCAGAATGAACGAGTTTTATGATGGGATTGCCAGGCCCGATGTGGAAGCACCGGAGTACCAAATTATCATCGGTATGATCAATCTCCTCATGACGAGGAAATTTGAAGGGAAGATGGACGACAGTGAGGATCCACATGCTCTTCTGATGTGGTTTCAGGAGTTGGCAGACACGTTCAAGAGGAGTGGAGTGTCCGAAGATGCCAAGAGATTGCGTACGTTCTTATTCACTCTTGAGGGGAATGCCAAACTTTGGTTGAGTATCATGACTCCACCAGGACATTTGAAGACATGGAATCAAGTGGCCACTGAATTTCTAAAAAAAATTTATCCTCCTGCAAAGACTCTCAAGATCAGGAATGACATCAGTGGGTTCAGACAGAGAAACAATGAAGGTATTAAAGAGGCTTGGGAAAGATTCTAACTTCTACTTGCCTCATGCCCACAACATGGTTTTGGCGAAGATCAAACTTTGATGTACTTTTTCAACGGGCTGAATGGGCAAGATAGGATGCATTTGAATGCATGTGCAGGAGGAACTTTTATTAACATTCCTCCATGGCATGTATATCGCATTCTGGAGGGTATTGCTCAGAGTTATACTACTTTTGACAAACCAAGAGGTCGTGTTGCAAGTATGGAAGAAGGAGAAGGTTCTTCACCATTCTTACAGAAGATGATGGAAAAGTTGGAATCTCTGACTACTCAATTGGCTAAGGTAGAAGCTGGACATGAGTTTAGCTTTAGAGAGCAATGGCATGTAGGGAGTCAGAATCAAGTGGAGGATGCATGTTACATGGGTAGACCACAGTATCAGGGTGGTCAACCACAGAATTATCAAGGTGGTTACAATCAGGGAGGAAATCTGTACCAGAGCAACAATTACAATAATCAGCAGAATAGGTACCAAGGGAATAATTACCAGCCAGTTTCCAAAAGGCATGAAAACTTTTCTTATGCAAATCCGAATGTTGTCGTAATGCCTCTACCTGGTTTCGATCCTGGAGAAAAGTTGCCCGATGGGAAGCCCTCCATTGAAGATACCTTAACTTTGATCCTGAAAACACTACAAGAGAAAGATGAGACGGTACAACAATTGCAGCAAGGCCAGTAGAACTTGGAGCATCAAATAGGGCAGTTGGCTACCTCTATGGCTCAGTTGCAAATGCAGAGCAAAGGAAAGTACCCATCCACTACTAAAGTTAATCCAAGGGAACAACTGAAGGTGATAAAATTGAGAAGTGTAACTCAGTATGAAGGACCCTCACTGGAGGGTGAAATTGAGAAGGATGATTCTGGTGATGTGGACCCTGATGGTTCACACAAAAAAGAAGTAGAAGGGTCTGGGAAGAAAGATGAGCCAGAAAAGAAAAAGAAAGAAGAACCTCCATTCATTCCTAAATGGAAGATTGCTAAGGAGAAGAGAGACAAACAAGGGGTGATAGAGTGTGATAAGTTTGGGGTGCCTAAGACTCCTATACCATTACCTTTCACTCAGAGGTTTGTTAAGGCACAGTTGCAGGAAAAGTTTGCCAAGTTTCTGGAGATCTTCAATAAGATCCACATCAACATACCTATCTTTGAAGCCTTGGAGCAAATGCCCTATTACATGAAGTTCCTGAAAGATGCAATGGCAGTAAGGAAGAAGAAGAAGTTGGGTGGGGAAGTTGTGAACTTGGTAGAAGAATGTAATGCGATCATCCAAAGGAAATTGCCTAAAGAGCTAGAAGATCCGAGGACTTTTGCTCTTCCATGTGAGATTGGGACAAGTAGAGTAATGATGGGTTTGTGTGATTTAGGGGCCATCATCAATTTGATGCCGTATTCGATATACAAGATGCTTAATATTGGTGAGATCAAGCCTATCAAGATGACTATGCAGTTAGCTGACTGAACCACCACAAAACCATCTGGGATCGTAGAGGACGTGCTCATGAAAGTGAATAATATCTATCCAGTTGACTTTGTCGTTCTAGATTGCCTGGAGGATGAGGAGTGTCCTTTGATTTTGGGGAGACCATTTTTTGACACTGGAGAAGCCACTATAAACATCAAGGAAGGCCATTTGAAGCTTCGATACAATGACGAGGAGGCCATTTTTTTTGTGTTTAAACCCCTCCAGAAGATTGATGAAACAAAGGATGAAAAAGGGGTAAAGTTAGTTGTGGGTTTTGATGAAGAGGTGGTGGTTGAGAAAAAGTTGAAGAAGCTGTCTTCAGATCTCAACTACTCGTATCCTTTTGTTTAATAATTGGGTACCGTCCGGCATAGGACGTTATACCTAGCACTGAATGGGAGGCAACCCATTTCTTTGTGTGCTTTTGTTTCCTTTTGGTAGTTTTTGTTTTGTTCGATTTGATTTCGTTAATCCATGTTTCTCTCCGAGTGTGTGGTTTGTAGGTTTTGGATGATTGCATGCAAAAGGACACAAGAGAAGGAATTGTGCTGGTTTGAAGATGAGTTATTTGTGCAGGCTGAGGTACCACGAACCCAAACTCAGAGTTGCTTAGCATATCTCTAAGTTTGGGGGAGTGACTTTTTTTATGCCTACACTGCACAAGCGCACACTTTGTTCTTCCTTTTGATCTTGTTGAATTTTGTGTTCCTTTGAGTTGATGGGGATATTCTTAAGTACATGTTGAGTAGGTTAGGCCTGAGTGTGAAATTTAGATGGACACTCAAGACTCAAACTTAGAATTGCCTAGCAAAACTCTAAGTTTGGGGGAGTATGTATTGTAGTTGATTTGATTTTGTTGATCATTGCACAGACGCACCTGTCTCATATGTGTTGAGGTCTTGTTGTTGAGATATTGTGGAATGATTTTGAGGCTTGAATATTGTGATTGATAGTCTTTGATATTTAGTTGAGTCTGATGGTGTGAATTGATGCTAGCTTGGTCATTTGATTATGTGAAAATTTTGCCTGCCTTGTGCTCATATTCATGATTAGATAAGCCCATGAGCTTTAGAGCCTATTGAGACTTGCATATATTATGGGTCTTAATTCTTTCTTGTGGGTATCATTCATGCTTATGTGCTCTAGAACTTGTCATGTGTCTTGTTTGAGACTACGTCTAGTGTGGAATTTGTGAAAATGATAAGAGGCCATCTTTGTTTTGAACAGTCACTTAGCCAAATTTTTCATACCAAATGATATTTTTCCGTAGTTAGCCCATTTGAGCCCATTGACTTATTTTCTTGGCAACCTACAAATTTAGCCGATTTATCCCTTTTTATTGAGCCTAAATTGTCCTATGATCTAGTGGAGCTTGAGTGTCAAGATGGATATTGAGGTTGAATTGTGCTTTAATGTGAATTTGATGGATTAGTTGGTGTAAAAGTGAAAAATAAAAAGAGAAAAAGATGAGTTGTACATGAGAAAAAAATTGAGTTCAAAAAAAAAAAAAAGGGGAACTCTCTTGTGTAAAAAAATTTGGTTGGGCTTGAGAAAAAAAAATGTGTAAAAAGGGGAAAGGGTGATTTGTGTTAAGCATTGCATTGAGATAGTCCTTGAGATATGACTTTGAGATGCCTTGATATGCATTAAGCTAGTCCTTGAGATTTATGATTATAAAGCTAATGTGTGAAAGTAATTGCTTGGAGTTTGAGATGTTGAGTTGCAAATTGATCACTTGTGACTTGTCTTTTGAGAGTGTAGAGATTTTCATGGAGTCTTGACCTCTCGCTCCACTAGGTTATGAGTCACTTTTATCCAGATTTTCCCTACCCCTACCGAAGAGCCTACGTTACAACCAAAAGTAAAGTCCTCTTTGATTCATGAATTGAATACTTACTTTGTGGTGGAGAATTGAGACTATTGGCAAGCATATTGTAATGCACTTGTGTGAATTGATATTTGAGAGCATAAGTGTCCTTATACACTTTTGAGTGAAGAGCGAAACACTTACTTGAGAGGAATTGTGAATTGAGCATTTTACTTGGCATTAATTTGATCATTACTTATGAGTTTGCTAGTTGATTTTTGTTCCTAAGGGATTGACTCGATTGATGAGACTTGATAATTGCTTGTTTTTTCCTTGAATTGATTTCTCACAATTTTCCCACCTTGGTCTTATTTTTCTTTCGTTGCTCGGGACGAGCAACACTTTAAGTTTGGGGGAATGATTGGTGTGAAAATGACTCGAAATTCAAGTGTTTTTTGTGCTTATTTTGATTGGATTTTAGACATTTTTATATAAATTTAGATTAATTGAGCTCAAGTGTGAAAAATAAGATTATTTGCTATTTAATGGATAAAATTCGTCTCTTAATCAGCAATATACGACTATTTTAAAAAATCATGGTTTATTGTTGTTTGATTGCCCTTAAATGTTTCAGTAATTAAAAGAAGCAATTCATCAATCCTTTTGCCAAGGTCCACCTCGGCACCTCCTTTGACCAGAAGAAAATAGGGCCCACACCTCAATTGCTTTTCAGTTTTGAGTAAAGAGGAGGCAGAATGCATTGAATCTGTTGCCTCCAACAGCCAAACAACTCATACACCACAGTCCTGTACCCCTGCTCCAAACCAGAAATCACAGAAACTGCTCTCACTACGCCGCCGATTGCACCACAAATCGACGACCTCAACACCACTCCCTCGCTCGATTTCGCTGGAGCGTCGCCTACCCCTGCCACAAACATCACAGTCGGATATCAAATCAAAAGACCAACAGCTTCTCCAGCCGAAATCGTAGCATCCATGGAAGTCGACATCAGCCGTAGTCGCGATCCTCTGCAACCGCCTCTTTGCAAGCGATTCCACACCACTGCGTCACACAGTTCCTGTTCGAGTCGCACATCAGCGACACCACATCGCCTTGTCTTCACCTCAACTCGACGTCGCAACCATCGCTGTTCAGAACAACAATCGCGCTGTCGCAAGCTTCAAATCGCCATCAACATTCCGCCTATTCGCCACAGCTGCTACTCGCCGCCGTCAATGTCGCTATCGTGCGACACCAAGACTCCGAGCCGCGACACCACGATATCCACCACAAAACGCAGTCACGACTGCTCTCCACTCTGAACTGCCGGGAACGTTTTTCATCACCGTCGAACACCACACACGCGCCCTGTTCTTTGTACTTCATCGTCGCCGGAATCCTCAACGCCGACTTAGCCACTCACAATCCGTAACCGCCCATGTACTCTGGTAATTGAGGTAGAAAGTCATTTGGGCCCTTTTCTATTTATTTGTCAAAGCCCAAGACTTAGGCCCATTTGCATAATTAGGGAAGGAAGTATATATATTTCGGAAAATTAAGAAAACAGGAGGAGATGATTATTATTTCAGATTTTTGAGATCAGACGCATTATTCATTATTTTTCATTCATATTTTCGTTCTGCAGATTAGTATTGTTAGGGCTTTGCTTTGAAGAGGATTTAATTGTTTTCTTTGTGATTTTCTTCAATACTATGGTGATATCTTTATTTTATTTCAATAATTTCAGTTTTAATTTTCAATTTATGGCTTTAGCAATCGTTGTCTTAATTATTTATTTTATTTTCTTTCTAGGATTAGATATGAACTAAATTCTTAATACTTCGAATATGTGAAATTAGGAGGAACCCTATTCGGGGTAGGAAGATATACATGTTATGATTTTAATTCCGTAATTTATATTTCAAGGTTTCGTATTGTTGAGTAAAAGTTGCAGGCAATATTCTTTAAGCTTGATTGTGTTTATTTAATTCATGCCTACGACCATTGGGTGTATTGAGTATCACAAGAAAAGTATGGGTGAGTATGTGGATTTTGAATCAAATTAGTACTTAGATTTCAGACCAAGAGTTTAGGTGCTTAGATTAACCGACCTTGAACATTATTGTCTATGATAGTGAGAGACGAATAAATTAGACTTAGTACCCATGTTGGAACGGAATAATTAATTCACCACCCTAGGAGATTTAATTTATCTTGAGAACTCATGTGAGGGCTCTAAAGGAACTTAACCTGATGAAAAGATGATAGTCAATAAGGTAGTTATTTTGTCTATAAAATAATTGTATACAATAGTGGCGGCTCTATATAAGTGAATTAGAATCCATAGTGTGTTTATCGAATTATCTACGAATAGGGGGATACCTAGTGAATCATATTCGGAGTATACTTTCTCACCTTTGCATCAGTAGTTAAAAAGTTATGTTCTCATTGCTTGATTTAGTTTAGTAATACTCAAAATCAGTTTCATTAAGTTAGAGATTTAATATTGTTTAGTAGTTAGTTAAGTAGTCTTTATATTTCATTATTAATATTGTTGCATCTTTGTTAGAGTTTAGGAAATTCCCCATTTGGCAATTTCAATTCATAGTTAGGATTTTTATTTTTCTTTATTTCAAACAATTAACAAACATTCGCTCCGAGTTTTACCTCCTGTGGGTTCGATACTATTTGTCCCTGTACTTGCTCATACTACACGGTCCCTTCCTCTTGAGGGTTTGGATTTTGTTTATTTGCAAAATATTAGTTCAAGTCACTAAGCTGATTAGCAAAGTGGATGGTATCGAGTTAAGTCATGCTCGTAAAAAACAAGTTGAAGAGCGTGATGAAGTGGAGACTTCAAGCAATTACCAAGAAGTTGAGACTGAACTAACTGCTAGGGAGCTGCTGATATCAACTGACGATGAGGTACAAGTCGACCAGCTTAGAGATGAGTTCTTAGAGACAGTTAAAGGGAAGTTCGAAGACGACTCCAAATTAACTCACAGCTACAAGAGCTCACCACATGGAGCTAAGTATGACTGCAAGAGAAGTCGAAGGACCACCAACGCTTCCAAAGCATCACGACAAGACTTATGTCAAGCCTTCAAGAAAAGAGTACATAACAGATCTACCTCGCGACATGGGGTAAAGAGGGTTGACTCTGAAAGAGATGCAACAAAAGGAATATCCATTCATAGACTCTGACGTCTCGGGATATTTGATGACTTGATCAATGCAAAGCTCATGGAGTTGCCTAGGATAAAACGGTCGGAAGAAGTTGGACTAACTGATGCCCCAAAGTACTACAAATACCACCGGTTAGTTGGCCATCCAATTGAAGATTGCTTCATCTTTAAGGAAAAGATCATGCAGCTAGCTCAACAAGGAAAGATAGTTCTTGAAGAGACCATATGAAGATTCCCAAGTCAATACTCCTCGACAAGAGCCTAAACTGTTTGGACGACTCCCAGATATGAGTGTAAACTATCTATCAAATGTAAATCAAATTGAAGACTCCCTGATATGAGTATAAAATATCTACAATGCTCCTCGACAAGAGCCTAAACTATCTGGACTACTTCCTGATATGAGTATAAACTGTCTACAATGCTCCTCGAAAAGAGCCTAAACTATATGGACAACTCCCTGATACGAGTATACACTGTCTATCAAATGCCCAAGTCAATGCTCCTCGGCAAGAGCATAAACTGTCTGAACTAGTCCCAGATATGAGTATAAACTATCTACAATGCTCCTCGAAAAGAGCATAAGCTATTTGGACTACTCTCTAATACGAGTATTGTAAATAATATTTAATGTAAATAATATTACACATATTATTTATATATAATATTTATATAATTTTCACATATTTTAGTTTTATTATATATTATATTTTATATATATGGGGGAAGTTAAATAACTGCATGAGTAGTTAACTTCCCCCCTCTCTCTGGATAAGTATGTTTGAATCTGAGAAACATTCTACGGAAATTATTCCAAGTTATCAGGCGTCAGAGAGAATACACACGTTCATCAGGAATACAAACACATACCGAATACAGTACTATTCGTGGATATTGGGATTGCATACACTACGACTGGGACTCCGAGAACGTAGACAGACGTGGATATCAATCTTGTGTGATCATTCCGCTGTGCAGATCAAGGTTAGCATTCAGCCTTTTTCGTGTTAGAATGGATTAGGATCCAACATATGGTATCAGAGCCCATATGATTGTATCCTGCTGTCCACTGAAGCATTGTTTTTATTTTGGAATCATATGATTATTTGGAATTACTGCACGTTTTTTGATCGAAGGCATGTTAGTATTGTTTTTGGCATTGATGTTATGACATGTTCCATATCCATATGTGAAATACATTTTTTTTTGTTCTTCATGTCTGATCATATGTTCTGTTCTCGTGCGTTTTCCAATTTTTTTTTAATTGGTTGCTTCAGTGTACACTCCAGTCCATATATGTCCAGAAAATCTTTTAGACTGTTTGCTTTTGTTAAATCAAGAAGTTTTTGGAGTCCCGTACATATTTTCCATTTTCTGGGTTTGTTTAAAATTCACCCAAAATATGATTTTTTGATATAAAATGATAGCCCTCGTCACCAGGATCACGGTGATATTCGCAATTTTTGACTTTGTATTTTGTGAGATATGATTTTTTTAAGTTTTTTTGAATCTAGGGTTATTTTTAAAAATTTCAGAAAATTCAGGGGCTTATTTTTGAAAATTCAACATTTTGGAGGACCCGAAAATAATTTTCTAAAACCTGATTCAGTCAAACCGTTCGCCATCGTTGACCAGCCGGCGTCCGGCGGTGGCGCGTGACTCCCACGCGCCAACGAGTGTTAGGCCAGCGGCGGTGGCGCGTAGCTCCCATGCGCCGACTACCAGAGCTCCGACGGGCACGTGCAGTTCACGCGCGGTCAGCAAGTGGTGCGTGGCGGAGCGTGTGGGCACTTGCGAGCTCCTGGCGGCGCGTGGCAGCCGTCAACAGTCTCCTGGTGGAGCGTGGAGGCGCCTTGGACCTTTTTCCGGTGCGTTCTTCACATGCTACTGTGTTTTCTGGACTATTCTGTGTGTTTTGATGGTTTTTTTAGCTGATTTTCATACTATAAATGCATGTTTTAGCACTTCATATGCGTTTATTTAGTAGAAATTCATGTTTAGATGTGTTTGGAAATAGTTGAGTGATTACGGTTATCTGACAAAGTGGGAGCTAAAGAAATATAACTTTATTACACTTGTGAATATGCCTATTTTGAGGAAATTCATGTGTTAAAGTTTTTTATTTATTGATTGTTGGTCAATTTTTTAGCTGCTCATTTTACAGTTATGTATATCAGAACAGTTTCCACTCGTGACATGAAGACTAAGTTTGAAGTGCTTCATTACTTCATGCACTACAAGATGAAGACCATTACGTTGAGTTAATAGAACTATTCAACCAGTTGGTATTTCTGATTAACAACTGTCTACTCTCCAACCATTTGATGAGGGATATATATGCTCCTACCACCTGGGTTAGGACACTCCCACACTATTTACGCAAGACTTTTTGGGATGAATATAGATCCAAAAGTCAAATGCCAAATGGTCGGGATGTGATGGAGGCTATTGCACTAGCTTCCATAAAGGATGACGGTAGTGGGGCACTTAGGACTATATGCTCGGGGATGGGTGGTATACATCGATCTGATCTTATGAGTTTCAAAGGGCCTAGGAATGATCGAGTAAAGAATCCACACTTAGATCCTATGGCAAAAGCAATCTATAGTGCGGCGACTAGAGGACTCGATAGAAGAAGAATTGAAAAGTCTAATGAAAAATTGGCTCGTTCTGTTCGTAAAGAACTTGTTTTTCCAGATTGATACACTGATGTTGTAGTTCATTTAGGTTGTGTTTTTTATTTGTTTTCAGCTTGATACATTATGATGATTTAGTTGATCGTACTATGGTAGTTCGTCTGTTGTGTTATTATTTGTATTCAACTTGATACATTTTGATGATTTAGCTGAACGTATTGTGGTAGTTCGTTTGTTTTTCTCTAGTATGAATTACATGAACTGATTTAATGTTTTATGTTTTGAAACAAAAATCTATTTTTGAGATGCATGATTAGATTGAAGATTAGTAACTTTAAGTTATTTTTCGACATCAAGTCTTGTGTCGATATTAAGATGTTTTGTTTAGCTCAACATAAATTTTTTAACATAAAAGTCGAATCACTTTTTCATAAAAGACAATGGCTTCAAAATCAATAGTAGCTGAGCATAACAAAGGAGAGAAGCTCAATGGGGACAATTATGACACATGGCGTCATAAAATATGGTACGTCTTGGACGAACAAGACACACTGGATGCTATAAACCAATTCATGGAAGATCCGGGAATTGGGACTGGTAATCAAGGAAGGAGTGACCAAGAGGCTTACCTTGCGTGGAAGAAAAATAACTCCACTGCACGCGGTATCCTAGTTAGTCCAATGATCGATGAAATGATCCATGAGTGTGAACAACACAAATCTGCGCATGATATTTGGGTTTATCTGCGTGAGAAATATGGTGGAACGTCTGTTACCAAACTGAGACAGTTGACCATAAAATTTGACACTTATAAGAAAAAGCCAGATCACAATGTACGACAACACCTTAGGGTAATGTCGAACATGATCCTCGAACTTCAAACTGTTGGTCACGCTCTTTCTGATGAACAACAGATCCAAGCCCTGATATGCTCGCTGCCAAATTAATGGAAACATCTTAAGATCAATTTGACCCACAATGAAAGTATTAGAACTTTTAGTGATGCAGCTCGTCATGTGGAGCTGGAAGATGAAAGGCTAGGAGCTGTCAAATCCTCTTTTGCTGCCTTCTATGCTGGTTCTAGTTCCAAAGAAGCTTCGGGCTTCAAGGGAAAGAGAAACTGGAAGAAACGGAAGAAAGGGAAACGATCTAACAATGATAAGCCAGTGAACAATGCTCAAAACAAAACTGATGAGAAGAAGGGGCGTGTGATTTTAAGAAGGATAAGAGTAAAATGATTTGCTATAACTGTCACCAGTTAGGTCATTTTGCTAGGGAATGCCCTGAGTCCAAGAGGGACAAGGTAGATCCATCTAATTCTATTTCAAGTATTATAAATGTCTCTAGTACTGTCTTATTAACTGAATCTTTTCCTTTGTGGATTATAGACTCAAGGGCAACAGACCATGTAACAAGAGATAGGGGAGTGTTTGTTGATTTTTGTCGTGTTGCACAAGGGACAAGATGGATATATGTAGGAAATAATGCTCGTGTTGAAGTCAAAGGACTTGGAACTTGCAAACTTGACCTTGACAACGGTCGAGCTTTTATTCTACATGATGTACTATTTGCTCCTGATATCACGCGAAATCTGATATCTGTTTCAATTTTACTTAATATAGGATTTGAAGTATTGTTTACTAAAGACTCGATTTTTATTAGCAAAGATAATGTGTGTTATTGTATTGGATCTATGTATGATGGTTTTATGATTTTAAATTGTAATCGAACATATTTTAGGTATTATGATGATTATTCATATTCGCTAAATGCATGTTCCTCAAGTAATGCTTATTTAAATGTAGACATTTGGCATACTAGATTAGGTCATATTGGGCAAGATATGATGAACCGTCTTGTAAAAGAAGGGTTGTTGAACCTTACTTCAAAAGTCGAGTTATCTAAGTGTGAACATTGTCTTGCTGGAAAAATGACTCGAAAACCATTTGGCAAAGCCATTAGATCTGAACTTCCGTTGAAAATAGTTCATTCTGATATTTGTGGTCCTGTTAATGTAAGAGCCCGACATGGAGCGTACTATTTTATTACATTTATTGATGATTATTCACGTTTTGATTATGTCTATTTGATTTCTCATAAATTTGAAGCATTGGATTGTTTTAGACTTTTTCTAAACGAAGTTGAAAATCAAAAGGACAAAACTATTAAAGTTTTAAGAATTGATAGGGGACGTGAATATCTTTCCGATCAATTCAAAGAGTTATGTAATGAAAAAGGGATTATTCGACAACTGACTATTCCTTACACACCTCAACAAAATGGTGTGGCTGAGAGAAGGAATAGAACATTGTTGGAAATGGTGAGGTCTATGATGGCACAAGCAAATTTACTTATCTATTTTTGGGGAGATGCGTTACTCACAACTGCTTATGTGCTTAATTGTGTGCCTACTAAATCAATCGTTTCAACTCCTTATGAATTATGGACTGGTAGAAAACCTGACCTAAGTAACCTTAGAGCATGGGAATGCGCAACTTACATACATGACTCTACGAGTCAATATGGAAAGCTAGGTCTCAGAGGAAAGAAATGTATCTTCATTAGATACTGCAAGAACTCTAAGGGTTACGTTTTTATAGGAGATCAAGATGGGAATATTACAGAAATAGAATCACGAAATGCACATTTTCTGGAAAATGAATTTCCTAACAAGGGTGGAGTTAATAAAGATGACTCAATTTTTGAGATAGTGGAAAACCGAATCTTATCTGATCCAAGTGGGAGTGGTATAACTAAAAATGTGGACAACGATAGATTTGTTCCAGTTGAGGATCAAACCATTCTTAATGAGGACATTTTATCTACAGAGGGTCCTACAGAACCACAGTCTCAGAAAAGTTGTAGTAAATCAATGTCAAAAAGGCATTATGACATAGAAGGTCATGCCTTCTTTGTTTCTCCAGAAAATGGGGATATTTACCCAGTGGATGAAGAAGAGCTAAAACTGTGAAAGAAGCTCTAACTTGTCCAGCAAAAGAAAAATGGAAGAAAGCAATGGAAGAGGAAATGGAGTCTATGAAGTCAAATCAAGTCTGGGAACTTGTTGACCTCCCAAAAGGACGCAAAGCAATCGGGAATAAATGGATTCTTAAGATTAAAAGAAAAGTTGATGGCTCAATAGAAAGGTTTAAAACTCGCTTAGTGGCAAAAGGATATACTCAACAAGAGGGTATAGATTATGAAGAAACCTTTTCGCCCGTAGTGAGATTTGCCTCGATTCGTTTACTCCTAGCTATAGCCGCAAGTATGGATTTAAAATCATCAAATGGATGTCAAAACTGCCTTTCTCAATGGAGAATTAGAAGATGAAATCTACATGCATCAGCCTGTTGGATTTGTTCTTCAAGGTCAAGAGGACAAAGTTTGTAAGTTAAAAAAGTCGATTTATGGACTAAAGCAATCCTCGAGACAGTGGTATTTGAGATTTCACTCGACGGTAATCTCATATAACTTTGTTATGATAAACTAAGACCACTGTGTGTATGTTAAACGTTCTAAGAACAATTTTGTGATTATATCTCTGTATGTAGATGACATATTATTAGCTGGAAATAACAAAGAGTATCTTGAAACTATCAACAGATGGTTGTCTTCAAATTTTGAGATGAAAGACATGTGTGAAGCAGAATATATTCTTGGTGTCAAGATTCAAAGGGATCGCTCGAAAAGGTTATTGGGTTTATCCCAAGAGACTTACATCAAGAAACTTTTGGAACGATTCAAAATGAAAGACTGCAAACCACTAGATACTCCTGTTATGAAAGGTGAATCTTCGAGCCTAGATATGTGTCCTAAGACTCAAAAGGAAAAAGATGAAATGTTCAAAATAACATATGTCAATGCTATTGGTAGTCTGATGTATGCAATGTTGTGCACACGGCCAGACATTTGTTATGTTGTTGGTCTAGTCAGCAGATATCAGTCTAATCTTGGGAGAAGATACTGGACGACAGTGAAAAGGATTTTCAGATACCTAAAAGGGACTGTAGACTATCATCTTTGCTATCAAGGAAATAATGCGAGACTCAATGGGTATACAGACGCAGACTGGAGTGGTGATTTGGATGCACGAAAATCAACTTCCGATTATGTCTTCTTACTCAACAATGGAGCGATATCATGGTGTAGCAAGAAACAGACTTGTATAACACTATCCACAATGGAAGCCGAATTTGTGGCATGTGCTGCTGCAGTTCAAGAGACTATTTGGTTAAGGAGATTCCTGAAACATTTGGAGATAACTGACACCTCAGTGGGAGCTGTGTCAGTTAATTGTGATAATCAAGCAGCCATTGCTTACAAAAAATATCCCAAATATCTTGAAAAGACCAAACACATTGACACAAAGTTCAATTTTGTTAGAGATATAGTTGAAAAGAAGAAAGTGATTCTGAAGTACATTTCTACTCATGACATGTTAGCTGATCCTTTTACCAAACCAATTGCTAGATATGTTTTCATGAAACATGTTAGAGGTTTAGGTTTGCTTAGGATTTGATTCTATTTGAATGAAATGTTGAATGATGTTATATTAAATGGTTATTGATGTAACTATTTGTGTTTTATTACTTATATGTATTGTTTCATATATGAAAGTATGTCGACAAGTTATGATTGACTCTCTCATACGAGCAATCACCTCTGTTCAAGTGGGAGCACAGAGATGAGATTATAATAAAAAATATAATCGAGATAGATTGGACCACAAATCTGTGTAACTTGTTTAATTAGCTAAGTTTTACAAGATGTCCTGATACACTTGAGAGTGGCTGTCAGGGTTAAGTGCACAGAATGCATTTAATTTATAATTTACGCAATGTCAAAGTTGAATTAGACATACGCTTCCTTCATAGGAAATCAAAGACATTGTGACATGCAGTTTTAGAAAAACTTCATGTGCTAAATGACCCAAAAAGGAAATGAGAAAATATCCCTAATTTTTCCATTAAGTATGAGTCCTTTATTTTAATTTTTTACCCTTAAGACTTTCGACATAGTTTCTAAGTTTGTACTTTGGCGTTGCTACTTTAGCATGTTTTCAATGGCTATGAATTTTAAGAGCTATGCGGTATATGTCTAGGAAAGAAGCTATAGTGTGAGACTGTAGACTCTTAACTAGAAAGGAAGAATGTCTTTATTTAACACATTTTTTTGTGATTCATTGATTAGTCAATCAAGCTGGGAGTTTGATTATGAATACATTAGAATTTCGCAAATATAGTTGAATATGCTATATTTTGAGGGATTCAATAGAGATATTTCACCAGGTGTTAATTGTTTAAATGAATTATGGGGTATAACGAGATTGCACATATCTTTGATGAAACGATTGAGGTGCCACATATTCCTAACAATGGCATAGTAACTCATGCACTCGTGGGTCACACGACGTATTTGTATCAATATGAATGTTGTTGATGATGATGAAGATCTGTAAGATATAATGAAACTTCATATGTGAGTGGGAGATGTAAATGATATTACATATATTATTTATATAATTTTCACATATTTTAGTTTTATTATATATTATATTTTATATATATGGGGGAAGTTAAATAACTGCAGGAGCAGTTAACTTCCCCCATATCTCTGGATAAGTATGTTTGAATCTGAGAAACATTCTACGGAAATTATTCCAAGTTATTAGGCGTCAGAGAGAATACACACAATCATCAGGAATACAAACATATACCGAATACAGTACTATTCATGGATATTGGGTTTGCATACACTGCGACTGGGACTCCGAGAACGTAGACAGACGTGGATATCAATCTGGTGTGATCATTCCGCTGTGCAGATCAAGGTTAGCATTCTGATTTTTTCGCGTTAGAATTGATTAGGATCCAACAAGTATAAACTGTCTACAATTCTCCTTGACACGAGACTAAACTATTTACAAATTGAAGACTCTCTGATACGAGTATTTACTATTAATCAAGTCCAAATTAAATCTCCCTGATACGAGACTAAACTATCAACAAATTGAAAACTCTCTGATACGAGTATAAACTATCTCCAAATCATATCTCCTTGACTCACGAGTTTAGACTGTATGTCACTTCAAGTCCACATGAGTATAAACTGTTTATGGAACCCCCCAAATCAAATCAAATTTCTTTTGAACTACGTTATGACTTGATCCTCTTTATAGAGGTGCGTAGGTAGGTTAAAAAAATCTCTAAGTTTAGTCATGTTTCAATTATCTTGTTTAAGTTTGTATACTTAATGAGAAGTTGAAAATAATAAAGGCGACATAGAAGATCAAATGCAAGCAGCTGATGAAGTTTCATTTATAAAGCAAATGGAGTTCGTTACAATGAAGCAGAGCAAAGTACAATTGTAGCCTATCAAGCTATACAACGTAGATCCTACACAAACAATGCAAAAGGATTGATGTTTTCCAATTCCATCAAAGCAGCCCTCTAGCTTCAGTTGGGACTTCTTTAAGCTTTTTCTAACTAAATTTGATTGATTCATTAATGGTGTCATTCAAATTGGCATCAGCTAACTAGAGAGCGCCACGTGTCAATGCAAGAAAGAAAGGTCTTCACCTTCGAACCCTATAAATAGGGGCCATCCTTCTTCGTTCAACGTGGTCCAGACCAACAACCACCAAAGCAAAGACAAACGAGCAGCATCAACATCCTCTCGACGAGCAGACTGCGAGCTAAGAAGATCCAGCGATCTCGTTCTTCGAAGAGTTAAGTCATTCTTCAACAAATCTGAAGCAGTTCTTGAAGATTCAACCGTTCTTTGTCAAAGTAATCCAGAAACACCGTTTGATCCAAGATCAAGGGGCCTATATCCATCTGATCCGATGTTTTTCTTGCAGAACACCTTGAAGATCATCAAGCGTTCTTCACCATCTTCAACCCTTCTTCGTCAAATTCATCAAAAAATATCATTCGATTAGAAATAACGAGTTGCATCCCTCTGATCATACGTTTCCAGCCAAAGAACACCTCCAAGACTCCAAACATTCATCGCCGCCTTCAAGAGTTCTCCATCAAAGTTCATCCACAAACACACGCTGATCAGAGATCAAGGTCCAAGACCCCTCCGATCCATTGTTCGAGTCGAAATCCAGGCTTGAAGATTCGAAGATAATTCTTCACCAAATCTAAAGTGTTCTTCACCAAAATCTTCCACAGATATTCGCTTGATCCAAAACAAGACGACCCAGTCCTTGGATCAAGGTGTTATCAAGTCAAAGTCAAAGCCCAGTCAAAATTAAAAGTCAAATCAAAGTTAAAAAAGAATAAGAGAACTAAGTCTAGAGAGAGAACCCAATAAATTTTAAAAAATTAATTGTGTATTATATTGTGTTAATAATAAAATATTATTTCACAGGAACTCTTAATACAGTAACCACATGATCAGAATTATATTGAATCTTCAACCTGTATATTTAGATATTAAAAAATAATATATAATATTCAAAATTAGTTTCAAGTGAATGGACAAATATTGATTTTACCATATTATACAAATATATACTTGGTAGAACATCAAAATAGCTAAGAAAAACTTTTAAAATTTTAATGTGTAAATAATTATAAAATAAATTGATGAATAAAATATACAAATAATTATAGAATTAATAAAATGTTTGAACTATGCAATACACAGACTTATCCAACCTGATAAATGACAAAAACTTATATACAAATTTCTACGGATCTAAGATCCGTAGAAATATCCATTTTTTAAAATTCGCGGGTCTAAATCGGGTCGGGTCGAATTTGAGTATTTTTTTTCAAAATTCGCACAGCTTGTGATTTTGCTCCCATGTATGTTACAATTTGGGCAAATGCATGTTACTTTAAGGCAAAATGTGTGTTACAACCAGATTAAATGTTGTTTTCTACACATATTCATTTATTTTTGTAGAAGTAAATATTTTTCATGCAATGTAACACATGTATATGTTACATTGTATGTGTAACACATATTTATTCTTAATAAAAATATATTTTATCCTATAGTAACACATATATGCTCATATAATAACACAAATTGAGGAACAAATATGTGCTACAATTAGAGTAAATATGTATTACTGCAAATATATGTTACAATTGGAGTAAATTTGTGTTACTGCAAATGTGTGTTACAATTAGAGTAAATGTGTGTTACTGCAAATGTGTGTTACAATTAGAGTAAATGTGTGTTACTGCAAGATCAAATGTGTGTTACTGTATACACAAACATTTATTTATCCTTATAAAAATATATATTATATTTTATATAACATATATAAGGTATTAAATGATGTATTAAGTACATGAATAACATATTATTAACATAAATCAACAAAGAGAATAAAAAAATAAATTAAGTAACACATTTATACTTGCAGAAATACATACTTTCTCTAAAGTTACTTGAAAAGTACAAAAAATTAATTTTTTAAGAATTAGTAACACAAATTTTGCCTAATTGTAACACGCCTTTGCTCAAATTGTAACATACCTGGGAGCGAAAAAACATATTATTAACATAAATCAACAAAGAGAATAAAATAAATTAAGTAACGCATATTTATACTTGCAGAAATATATATTTTCTTTACGGTTACTTGAAAAGTACAAAAAATTAATGTTTTAAGAATTAGTAACACATATTTTGCCTAATTGTAACACGCCTTTGCCCAAATTGTAACATACCTGAGAGCGAAAAAACATATTATTAACATAAATAAACAAATAGAATAAAAAATAAATTAAGTAACACATATTTATACTTGCAGAAATATATATTTTCTTTATAGTTACTTGAAAAGTACTAAAATTTAATTTTTTAAGAATTAGTAACACAGATTTTGCCTAATTGTAACACGTCTTTGCCCAAATTGTAACATACTTGGGAGCGTAAAAACCTGGAACTACAAATTGCCCGAATTTTGGAAAAAAAATGTCTAAATCTGACCCGACCTGGTTTAGATCCGCGAATTTTTCAAAAATGGATATTTTTACGGTAGAAATTTCTACACAAGTGTTGCTCCTGATAAATTAATTTGATTTAGGAAAGCATATAATTCACGTACGTATAGCTCATATCATAATTGGTAATTAGAAGCTCATCCTGGGGTAGTTACTAAGGCCTTGGGTTTTTTTTTTTTTTCTTTTCTGATTTGAGGGGACTTTGGAAAATTGAATGGAGAAAATAATTTTTTTTTTAAAAGGCTTCAAATATATCCGCCCATCAACTTTAAAATCAACGTGTCACACCGCATGAACATATTTGGACATCTGTAGCAACATATTTGTCGCCCTCGAAAAGGATCCCTATGCTACCCTTTGTTTTCACAAGTATATATATTTCAGTCACTCAAACATTAAAAATGCCAAATATTTGATTATATACATACATAGAGAGATAAATGGAGAAATTCGGGCTTTCAATTGCGTGTGTCGTTGTTCTTCTCTTGTTCTTGGCACCTCGTAAGTTGGAAAGCAAGCTATATATGTATATATATATATATATATATATATATATATATTTATTTATTTATTTATACGTTCATTCTCATAATGCAACAAATTTATAATTTCGTTAAAATTATTTTTACGTTTCAGCCAGTCCTAGTGTAATATTTGTTGTTATATTTTTGACCAAATCTTAAAAATATATATATCAATTTCCTCGATCGGCAAAGGTAGTAATACGTTAATATCTCGTTTTACTTACCTTCAATTACAAGCTGCATGTGATGAAACAATTTTATATCCTGAGTAAATTAATATTCATTCCATTTCACACTAAATTTGATAATATTTTTTAGATATTTCATTGTAAATTTTAATTATTTTATAAAAAGTAAAATTAATATTTTATATATTAATAAATAAATATTATTTTAAATGACTATTTTTTACTCTTTTTTTGACCACTTCACATTATTTTATGTAAAAAATTTAACCTGTGATCTATTATAAAATATATTTTTTTAAAACAACATATGGAATCAAAGAGTAATTGAATACTAGTGAAGTTCCTTTCACGGTCTTTTCACACGTGTTTAGTTTTAATATCATAAAAAGAAATTAATCTAATTTATAAATATGTATAATTAATTTATTTATGATTATGATTATATAGGTGAGGTGATTTCAGCGAGGCTGTGTGAGTCGTATAGTCAAGGGTTCAACGGGATATGCACCAACGACCACAACTGCGCAGTGGTGTGTAGGAGCGAGGGTTTCCGCGATGGAATGTGCCGTATCATGATAGGGGCCCCTGCAGGCCGGGGGTGTATGTGCTCCAAGCCCTGTTAGGATTAATTATTCTACATATATATACGCAGTCTGTTGCGCATGTATATATAACTGTCATGAATAAGCTCTCGATGTGTGGGCATGTAATGTTTTCCATTTTCCCTTTATATTGATGTTTTAATATTCTAGCACGCACTAGTTATATCAATCGTATAACAAGTGCATTTTATAAAATTTTATTTAAAAATTATATATATTATTATTAAAAAATATTTTTAATGATATAATTTTTTATAATAAATGATATAATTTTTTAAAAATATATTTGAGTTTAACTACTTTATATCTCGTGAAATTTTCATTTTTGGAATAATGTCTAACTGAGGTTTAAATATGTTAAATTAGAAAAATAATACTTCAAAGGTTTCTATTTAATATATATTTCAATATTATAAATTCATAATTTGAAAGATACCTTATTCCCTCCGTGTGGTAAATTAAAAAAATTAAAACAAGTTATCTTTTTATTAAAATAACATTGTGTGAGTAAATGTTTATATACTTTTATATATGCGCATATAAATTAATATAATTTTATTTTAAAATGTGCATGTCATAAGTGTAGAGTCCCACTGTATGGTAAATTAAAAAATTAAATGAAGTTGTTTTTTTATTAAAATAATAATGAATACATTTTTTTATATATGTGTATGTAAATTAATATATTTTTATTTTAAAATGTGCATAGAAAAGAAAGTGTTTAAATTATTTTGAAGATAGTAGAGTGTAGAATTAATTTAGAATTTATAAATATTAAGATCATGTATAATTGAATAATTAGAAATTGTAAAATATCAAATGGATATTTAAATCAATATAAATTATCTTTAAGGTCATGAAATATTTGTTTCTTTTTATAAATTGTAAATCGGTAAAAAAAATTAGATTTTAAATTAATTATTTAATATTTTTTAATTCTAAATTGATAAAATTTTATTTATCCATAACTAATCTTGCTTTCTTCATTACAAATAATCGTATTTATAAAGGATTTATTATAAAAGCAACACTTCCATACAAATTTCTACCCTACAAATTTCTAAACATAGATAAAAACGAAAGGGACAAAAACGCGCCTAACCCTACGTCGCCCCACGCTAGTAACTAATTACTCCCTCAACAATGCTAACTCAAACCATTAACTAATATAAAAAGAAAATATTATTAACTAATTTCACCCCCTTCCCCCACCCCCTAAATCCACGCCAACAATAGTTGTTAGCATTTTCTTTAAGTTTTTTTTTTTATTAAATTATTGTGTTAATTAAAAAAAATTCAAGTATGATTATGTTATAAATAAATATTTTTATATATAGTAACACACATTAGTTTTATTAGTAACACACATTAGTTTTATTAGTAACACATATTTGCTTTTCAGTTTGTGTTACTATATGGACAAATGTGTGTTACTGTAATGACAAAATATATTTTTACGAGAATAAATATATGTTTCTTAACTTATTGATCATCCCTTTAAATTTTTGTATATTGATTCATGTAATAACACACTTTTTACTATTTTACATGTGTTACTATATGAAAAAATAATTATTTTTATAAAAATAAATAAATATTTGTGAATAGCAAATATTTGTTCTTATAGTAACACACATTTTGTCTTTGTATTAAGTGAAATTAATATATGTAAAATAATAACATTTTATAAGATAGTAACACGCATTTGGTCTAATAGTAACACATATTTGCTCTCCAGTTTGTGTTACTATATGGGCAAATGTGTGTTACTATAAGAGCAAATGCGTGTTACTGTGAAGATAAAATGTAATTTTATAAGAATAAATATGTGTTTTTAATTTAATCATCATTCGTTTAAAATTAGATATATTAATTCATGTAACACATTTTTTTACTATTTTAGATGTGTTATTATATGAAAAAATAATTATTTCTATAGAAATAAATAAATATTTATGAAAAACTAATATTTTTTCTTACATTAATACACATTTATCTTATATTCTATGAAAAAATATTTATTTTTATAAATATAAATGAATATATATAAAATAACAATATTTAATTTGGATAGTAACATACCTATTGCCTTATAGTAACAAGCTTTTGTTTATATAGTAACATAAACTGGGAGCGAATTTTTAAGTTTGTGACATAATATTACTTAATTTTTTTAAAATTACAATAATTTAAAAATAATAATAAATTAAGCTTGTTTCTTGAAAATTCCCTAGGTATATGCATGGGTTGTAGCCTCGTGGGAGCAAGATACGGCATATGCATGAGCATCACTTCCGTATGAATGCGCGTGAGTCTTTTTTCCATTTTAATTTATTTTTGGAAATTATTACGGTAGAAATTTTTATATAAGTTTTTGCCTTATTAGAGTAACACTTGTGTAGAAATTTCTAATGTTGAAATATTTATTTTTGAAAAATTCGTGGGTCTAAACCGGGTCGGGTCAGATTTGAACATTTTTTTTTAAATTCGTTCAACTTGTAATTTCAGGTTTTTTCGCTCCCATGTATGTTACAATTTGGACAAATGCGTGTTACAATTAGGCAAAATCTGTGTTACTACTTCTTAAAAAATTAATTTTTTGTACTTTTCAAGTAACTATAAAGAAAATATGCATTTTTGCAAGAATAAATATGTATTACTTAATTAAATTTTTTATTCTCTTTATTGATTTATATTAATAATATGTTATTCATGTACTAATACAACATTTAATGTAATACCCCGAACAAAATTAGGATTTTCTATTATATATATTAAATGTTATGTTATATGTATATATAGTTAACTTATTGATTTTTATCTCTTTAAGGACATTATGTTTTTAAAAGGTTGATTTCTACTCAACGGTTGGTCCAAAACCGGAACCGGAAGCACTCCTAGCACCGTAACTGCGAATCGGACTTAAATATATCGATGGAATGAGTAAGATAAGGTCCTAAATAGGCTTTTAAAGGCCTTTAAGTTTAAAAGAATTATTAAACAAAAATTTAGACGTTTGTTGCCAAATGTCGAACCGAAAACCCTAAATTTCAAAAATCGTCAATCCGGCGGGTAATTACAGTTCCTAATCAAGACTTAATTAGTAAAATGAGTTAAATACAAGGTTTGATTAATAAATACAAGATATAAAAATTTAGTGTGCCAAAACGATCAAAATATTAATTTTCGAAGCCCAAAAAGCAACCGAATAATATCCGATTTCAACACCGAAAACCATATCGCGTCCCAAAATACAGTTAGAACTCAAATTCCCTCCTAAATACCCTTATGACCGACACCATGCTGCTGGGAATGGAGGAAATTGAAGGTCAATTGTCCTTCCTCAATTTAGGGGTCCATGTTCCCTCATTTTCCACTTTTTCAACCAAGGTACACCTAACCTTGACTCCATTGTCCTTCTCCTACACTCAAATTCGGCCAAGACCATCATTTCCCTATATATATACATTATCTTGATACTCTTCCTTCATTTAACAAGAAACCAATGAAAGAAAAACAAGCAAAGCATCTCTTCCCCCTTCACTTACAACTTTCGGCCATTATCATTTCAAGGGCGAAGGAAATTTTCTTCTCCCATTTACAACCATAAGATGTTTTCATTCTCATGTATAAAGTCATCTATGAAGTTGTATTGAAGTTTTGAAGCCAACAACAAGCAAAAAATAAGCTCTCCATCTCTCCTTCTCTCTTTAAGTTCATGTTTTCCTCTCTATTTTTCCTAACTTACTCTATTGCCTTGTTTTAGCTCAAAATCAAAGTATTCCTCCAAGGGGTGCTTCATTCCTACAAGCTTAAGGGTCATGGGACAAATAAAGCTTCTTTTATTAACAAGAAAATGGCTCCAAAGGTTGTAAAACCCCAACTCAAAACATTTGGTTTTCTTGCATGTGTATGTAAGCTATGTGTGTTTATTGTTCCATATTTTTAGATACCATGAAACCTTAGGACTTTGTCACTTTTTAATGTTCAAATGCATGATAAATGAAGTCTTGGATGATGTTTTTGAAGGTGTTAAAATGTTGGTGGCATGGTAGTTATGGAATAGAAAATGTAGGTGAAAGCATGCACACACAAACCACACACTCTATACACTGACCTCGGATTTCTTACAGGATTCGGAACTCATGTGTTATATATTTTTGTATTATCTTTATATGGTTGGAAACTAGATCAAGTTATCTTTCATTTGAATCAAGTTTGAGCATTTTTGGAGTTTTCGTTAATAAGTTATGAATTTTCTACGAACGTGTGACAAAATGCTCCTTATTTCGAAATTATGGATTTTCTGGGAGTAATCAGTTCATGGAAAAATATTTTTAAAATTTTGGTAAAATACTAAATGAGGTTTAGTACCTTAGTGATTTATTTCTTGATTTTTAGAGGTGTTTAAATATTTTTACCAAAATTATTTCGAAAGTTGCACAGTTTCTGGAATTTCTGGAACAATCTGCCATGTTTTGAAAACAA